>JANHFP010001655.1:123964-140942 GCA_032468135.1 Calamaria suluensis
TAATTGCTTCTTTTGTTTTTTTATCTGTAGGATCCAATACTAACATATACTCTTTTTTTAAAATCTCATCTTCCAAATCTTTTATTTTCTTCTCCCTCTCATGTCTATATTTATTATTTAAATATATTAAAATGTCCCTCATATAAGCCTTACTTACTTACATTTTTTCAGCTCTTCCACAAGAAATGAATACTCTTTCCTTGCTCTCAGAATTTTAGAGGGTATCTCTTTCAATACCAGGAGCTCTTGCCCTTCCACCTGCAATTTTTTACCATATGTTGCTTGCAAAATATCTTTATGTATCTTCCTTGCATTAAAGTATATCACAATATCTCTTGGGAGGTTCTTGGTTCTTGCGATCCATGAGTTAACTTCATATATTTTTTCAATCCTCCATTCCATATCAACTTTCATCATATCCATCACCTTCACAAGTGCTTTTGTAAAAATTTCCATCAAATTTTCTGATCTCTGTTCCTTCATCCCCCGCAAACGTATTGCAAACTCCATTTCCCGAAGTTGAATCATAATCATTTCTCTATCTTCATTTTCCAATTTAGTTTCAACCACCAACAGTTTTTTTCTCCATTTTCTGGTCATGCTGTTTCATTGCCGCCATTTCTTCCTCTGTATTTACCATGAAACCTGATAGGCAACTCCTCACACCCTTTGATTTTTCATTAAGTTTATCTATTCTTCTATCAACCTCATTAAACATTTCTCCTACCTCTTTTCTTAATTCTCCAATATTCTCTTCCACATTGGTAACTTTTTTTTCAATAACTCCCACTTTTAAATCCATCATTGCTGAGAGTTT
The DNA here is from genome assembly GCA_032468135.1 of Calamaria suluensis. Taxonomy (NCBI): domain Eukaryota; kingdom Metazoa; phylum Chordata; class Lepidosauria; order Squamata; family Calamariidae; genus Calamaria; species Calamaria suluensis. The sequence goes on from JANHFP010001655.1 coordinate 124,782, forward strand.
AGCCATCATTTTGTCCAATGACTACTGTAACATCTCCAAAGTAAGTGGCTGCTGTTTTGCTTGCTTCTCCATTAAAGGTGCTGAAGCTCCTGCTTTAGGAGAGTGAGTTGGAGATCTTTTAGAGTCTTTAGAATCTTTAAATTCTTTTGTTTGTTTAGAAGCCATGTTAATTTTCTATCATTTACTATAAATTATTTCAATATTATTGCAATAATCTTTCAGTTTTTCAGTCATTTGGGGCTTTCCGCAAAAGAACAAAAACCTTCACTTTCCACTTTCTCTTCTGCCTGCCCCTTTGCTCTCAAATCGCCATTTTATTACAACACTTTCACTTTAAAACTTTCACTTCCTTGCTTCTCGTACAGTTAAGTCCGATTTAAAAGTTGCCTTAATAGATTGATACTTGCAAGATTACTTTGTTGCACTCTGTCTGGATCCGTCTGATGTGATGTTACTTTAAATTCCTCTGCTGAAAGTGGTCACGACGTTTTGCCCTGTCTCCAGGGACATCCAAGGTCCGGCGCTGGGGAGCTCTACCGCACCCCCAGAAAGCTTCCCTGGGGGGGCTTAGGAGGCTCAACCCTGCTCTGCCGGCTCTCCTCCTCCCCTTCTTCCTGGGGAGAAGGCTTTCACACCGCTTGCCAGCTGATCAGCACTGACAAGCGGCTTTATGAGACCCGGGACTGGCGCCTCGGCAAAAGAGACGCCTCCAACGGCCGCAGATCCACCCAGAAGTCCCAACAATTGAAGGGCCACCATGTACTATTGTTGATGGAGAATGTTACCATAAGCGCATGTGAACTGTCGGGGCCACACATTCCAGGTCATTGATGAACGAAGCGGCAAAAATGGGCCTGTGGGTGGAGAAACATCTCTCCCTACAAGCCGATCACATCTCTGGGACCTCTAACACCAATGTGGATTGGTTGAGCAGGATCGCCATCGATCAGACCGAATGGCAATTGCATACAGACCTCTTTCACCAGCTGTCGATCAGATTTGGTCAACTCTGTGTCAACCTCTTTGCCAGGCCATAGAATTCCAACTACCAAGTTTTTATTCCTGATTTCAGTCACCAGGGGCCAAAGGGACCAATGCACTATGCTGTCAGTGGCCTCAGGGTCTCTTATATGCTTTTCCTCCAACCCATCTCATCCCAAGGGTAATCAGAAAGATTGTAAAGGAAGGTGCGGAGGTCCTTCTTGTGGTTTCTGACTAGGCCAGATTGGTCTGGTTCACAGATCTAGTGAACCTGTCCATTGTCTTGAAAGATACCTCCAGACAGGATCTACTTTTGCCAAGGACGCCATACTCCATCTGGAGCCCAAATGGCTTCAATTGACCATCTGGCACTTGAAAGGGAGATTCTAGAGGACAAATGTTCAAATAAAGTCATCCAAACCATTCAAGCCTCTTGCCATCTGTTGACAAACCACATATACAAGACCACATGGACTTCCTTTTGCAAATGGTGTGCCAAAGCTGAACTGACTCCTATGTCAGCTTCCATTCCACACATCTTGGACTTTTTCCAAGCAGGGCTAGATAAAGGACTAGCCACTAACACTCTCTACAGACAAGTAGCGGCCTTGGCTACTATCTTGACCTGCGATGGCACAATCACCCTCTTGCAACATCCGAGGGTTTGGAGCTTCTTAAAAGAGGCATCCAATTTAGGACCTCCACCTGTCCACAGATACCCCTCCTGGGATCTGTCACTGGTATTACAGGCACTTACATCCCCTCCCTTCAAGCCATTAGCCTCTGCCAGTCTCAAATTACATTCATAGTTGCCTTTCTCATCACAATTATGTCTGCTTGACTTATTTCAGAACTAGCAGCACTTTCTGTGCATAGGGACTTATGTATCGTTCATTCAGATAGAGTGACACTCTGTCTGGATTCAACATTTATCCCCAAAATCAATACCTTGTTCCACTGGGCACAAGAAATAATCCTACCTGACTTTTGCACAAATCTCAAACATCCCAGGGAAAGGCAATGGCACACATACATTGCCAGGACGGCTTCATATGGGAAACCGGAAACGTCATTCATAGCACTTCAACCCAGGTCCATAGGCTCGAAAGTGTCACCATCCACAATTGGTTGCTGGCTCAAGGCATGCATCACATTGGCATACGAACATCAGGCCAAACCACAGCCAGGCTGGGTTATGTCTCATTCCATATGGAGCCCTGCTACCACGGCAACCTGGGCCACACGACCTTCCATCCTGGAAATCTGCAGAGCGGCTGCCTGGGCTTCACTCTCACCCTTCATCAGGAACTTCAAGCTTGATCAATTTGCCTCTGCCGAGGCAGTATTTGGCAGGAGGGCTTTGCAGCAGGTTCTTCCTGTTGAGAGGGCCCTGGACCCATCAGTTCCCTCCCTAGGAATACTTAACTTGGGTATATCCCATTGCTTGGACTCTAAGCAGTGCGCAGGAGAATGAATGTTGGACTTACCTGAACATTCATTCTGTGTGTGCTGTGTGAGAATCCAACACCTTCCTTTGTTGTCAGGGCACAGGAGCGGATAAGTTCAATCTATGGTTATGCCTCTCCAGAACCAATCCATTAAAGAAACTGGAGCCAGCCAGGAGGAAGAGGAGGTGTGGTCAAACAAATTTTAATTAAGTTTCTGGCCAATCAGATGAGGTCAACACCCATTGCTTGGACTCTCACGCAGTGCACATAGAATGGACGTTCAGGTACTGTAAATCCAACATTAATTTTTCTTTCACAGATCATATTGATCTGGGTGTTCGAAGAGTGATCTTCCAGTATGTTCCGGAAGTTCATTATCCCAATTTGGAAAGAAACCCCAGGATACCACCTCTCTCACCCTCTCACCCCCAAAAATCCAAACTATAAATAACATCTGAAGATCTGAAAAAGTAGACTTTGTACATTCATAGTTATATGATTGAATGCCTTGTTTCTTTCTATCTCACTTTTTCTGGTTGAAAATTGTTCAACTAGTATTACATCATATTTGGCATTGGAAGAAAACTTGTGCTGATGCACTGGGTGGGAGGCCAATTATAGGATTAATTGTCCAAGATTCTCAAACATCCGCTTGATTTAATAGCTTTTTATTTTATTTATTTCATTGCTACCTATCATGCCACAACATAACTTGGGGAATTATTATTATAAAATTGGTTACCATACTGCCCCTGTAACATTACTAGTAATTTTACATTTATGATTTTATTGTAAACTGCCTAGAGTCGGCTTTGGACAGTGAGTTGGGCTGAATATAAATTTAAGAAATAAAGTTTCCAAACTTTGGAAGTAAATAAGATAAGGATTATATTGATATTAATGGGGAGGGTACTGTCAAACAAGTGTGTATAGAATTGTACACCTAAACATAATTTATGGTAGTAAAATAATGCAAATGTTGCTAAATGTACATGTTTAAAATTGTAGGTATATAAAATACATTAAGAGTTAAGTATAACTCTTAGATATTTCTTTCTCTTTTAGGGAACACTGCACTCACCTATGCCTGTGCGGGGGGATTTGTTGACATTGTCAAAGTCTTGTTGAAAGCAGGTGCAAATATTGAGGATCATAATGAAAATGGACATACTCCCTTAATGGAGGCTGCCAGTGCAGGTCATGTTGAGGTGGCAAGAGTACTTTTGGAATACGGTGCTGGAATCAACACTCACTCTAATGAATTCAAAGAAAGTGCCCTTACACTTGCTTGTTATAAAGGTATGGAATTTTGAAGGATTGTATACATATTATAATGATACAGACATGTACCTTAATTGGATCTATAACCAATTTCCTATTTTTATAAAGAAACAGCATATTAGAAATTTGGAGAGCCTATTACACTACAGTGATCAGCACAGTAAAAAATATCTCATCATTTACAAAAAGGAAATTAGCAGTGTTTCATCTAGTAATACTTTCTACATCACTCCTTATTTAAGTTTTTAAATGCAAAACAGAATTCTGGGCTGCAGTTTATTGTTACTTATATTTTCTAGAAATGCTAATGGTAAAAGTAAAAGTTCCCTTCACACATACATGCTAGTCGTTCCTGACTGTAAGGGGTGGTTCTCATCTCTGTTTCTAAGCTGAAGAGGTAGTGCTGTCTGATGACAATTCGTGGTCATAAAGCCAGCATGACTAAATGTGAAAGACGCAAGGAACATTGTTACCTTCCTACCAAGGTGGTCCCTATTTTTCTACTTGTTACATGCTTTTGAACATAATTGTTCAGATTGGCAGAAGCTGGTGCTAGGGACTTGAACCGCCAAACTGCCATCCTTTTTCCTTAAAAATGCTAATAAATATGTGCAAATCCCAGAAGCATTTTCAGAAATAAAAATCATGGATGACACTGAGGCCTTAGCACCAAAATAGTTTTTCATATAAAAAATAAAATAACAGTAAAAATGACAATGAAAGACTCTACAGGCACCAGATTAGCAATTCAGGAATTTGCTCAGATGGCACGGTTGGATTTCTTTTGCATGGAATTTATTATAGAATATACATAGTGTTGAACATACATCATATCACAAACAGTTTGCTTGTTTATTTAATAACTTGCCTGTCTCATGCTTTTGATTCTAGTCAGCATTTAAAAGGACCAAAAATCACACAATACAATTAAAACCAAAACTATAATAAAAAAGGGAAGGAAGTGTATTCTGAACGTAAACACAATTTAACCACTTAATGGACTGCATACTTCCATAAGATCACCAGGCCCAATGGCAGAAGCATGTTTTTAGGGTCTTCCAGAAATAATACAACCCTGTTTGGGCTAATTGACAGTCGTGATCAGAAAAGTACCCAAACAAGTAATAGTTTAATAGTCATTTGTTTAAGGAAGATTGAATAGTTAGGAAATCTTTTCATATAACATATTTTATAACTAAGAATGCCTCTATCATGCTGCTACTGATAAGCAGTTTTCAGGACTCATTGTGGGAAATATCATTAAGGAATTGGTTCAAATTAGAAAAGAGCAAAATTCGTGCAAAATGTTAATAAGTCATTATATACTACAGCTAATGATTCATTTGTTTTTTATTTTGCATTTTGAAGGTCACTTAGATATGGTTCGTTTTTTGCTTGAAGCAGGAGCTGACCAAGAGCACAAAACAGATGAGATGCACACTGCTTTAATGGAGGCTTGTATGGTAAATCTCCAATGAAATAAATTATTTTGTTGAGGATCTATACTCTATCTTTTCTTCACTACCCCCCACCCAAGAAGACCTGATTGGAAAAAAATCTTTATGCAGGATAATTCTTCCGAATCGTTAATTTATCACATGCATTTAGATTTAAATGTATTATCTTTTGTATTGGAGTCATGGTGGTGCAGTGGTTAGAATGCAGTATTGCAGGCTAAGTCAACTCACTGCCAGGAGTTTCATCCTCACTGGCTCAAAGTTGACTCAGTCTTCCATTCTTCCAAGATCAGTAAAATGAGGACACTGGTTGTTTGGGTAATATTCTGACTCTGCAAACTGCTTAGAGAGGGCTGTAAAGCACTGTGAAGCAGTATATAAGTCTAAAAGTTACTGCTATCTCTAGTAGCATGTAGTGTTAACACTATTGCTTTTTTTCTTAGAATGGTAGATATATGAAAAGTATAGGCATGCTGTCATTTATACAGGTAGTTCTCGAGTGATGAATGTAAAGGAGCCTGCCAATTGCATTTGTAACCCGAGGTTTCATAGGACTGAATCATGTAACTTGACTATGATCATTCCCTGCTTTCGCCTATACATTTCCTAATTGAATGTGTGGGTCATTAAGTGCACATGAGGTATCTCAGGTTGAGGAAGGCCATGGGGCCCTAGCAATGGAATAGGCCACCTGCTTCAGGCCAGCCAAGACCACCTCCGAACCCCTGGGATACCTCATACTTCCTCCCCAGGACCCTACAATTGTCCTCCCCCCCTTCTGCTGCCCCAGTCACTTTTCTTGTGAAAAGTGTCTTCTCTCGTCTGTCCTGTGGTTTCTTTGCCTGCTTGCATTCTTGGCTCGAAGAGCACTTTCAAAACAAGACTTTGGGGTACTGCAATCCCTTGTGTGAAGCCTCCCATCAGCTTGTAAACGCTCTTTGTGCTAAAACTGGGATGGTGCGAAAGGTGTTTGAAAGCCAATGGGAAGCTTCAAGCAAATTTCTTGAAACTTTGATCTCCTAGGTGCCAAGCCCACGCGGCAACATTAAGGGATCCAGAAGCGGGAAGTGGATTGGGCAGGTAGTGGATTGTCCTTAGGGTTACTAAAGTGGTGGAGAGACTCCAGGGATAGTCATAGCTCTTGGAGTCGGGATGATTAAGAATAGAAAAATAGGATAAATTGTATATCTGTATTTGAGGGTTTTCTTTAAAAATGGGGTGGGTGGGTAAAAATAGCTTATGAAATAATTCTAAATAAATACTCTTTAAAATAGTTAATATATGAAAACATTGATCTATATTTTCAAATTGTACAATAATCTTTTTCTTCAGTAATACAAATCAATACATTTATGGTTATTAACTAAATATGATTGGTTCGTTGGGTTTTGTTTTTGTTTTCCAGAAATGTTATTTCTTGAATAGTTCCTGATACATTTTCTGGCACAACATGAATGCCTAAGTTGCCATCAAAATAGACTTTGTCAGGGAGATATGTCACAGAAACTAAAAATTGAGTTCCTGCAAGAAGTAGTAAAATGTTTTGTCGCTAATTCTTAAATTTTCAATAAATACACATGGAAAATTATGTTACTGTTTTAAGAAGTGGTTCAAAAATTGTGTTTTCAGTTATGGTTGAATATAGTCTTTTTTCATTCAGATCATATAGAACAGTTCCTTGGAAGGATATTTGTGTTACCTTTAATTTTTTTTAATAGGATGGGCATGTAGAAGTAGCTCGTCTGTTGCTCGACAGTGGTGCTCAAGTGAACATGCCTGCCGATTCATTTGAATCACCACTAACACTTGCTGCTTGTGGTGGTCATGTGGAATTAGCAGCTTTGTTGATAGAAAGAGGAGCAAATCTTGAGGAAGTTAATGATGAAGGGTATACGCCATTGATGGAAGCTGCAAGGGAAGGTCATGAGGAGATGGTGGCTCTATTACTGGCACAAGGTAAGAGAAGGCGACCTCAGGTATAGCTTAATAATTTTTCTGGTTCCCCTTTTCAGTTTTTTAAGAAGTAATATGGCTAACAAAATATTTTTCTTGTTAATACTTACTGTATGGAAGATATTTGCTCCATTTGAATATAACTTTCATGCAGTTGTGAAATCTGAACTGGTTTGCTACCTGTTCTCTGGCAGCGCATGTGAGTCCAGTGTGCATTGTGCACACCAAACATGAGCTCTGTGCATGCGTAGTGCGGGCCAAATGCGAGCTGCACATGTGCAGTGCGCACCAAAGGAGGCTTGGGAAGGTAAGTAGAACGGGATGTATGTGATCAGCTATGGCGCACGATCGTGGGAACCTTTAAAAAACTTTTTAAATGCATTTTTTTACTCAGGTGAATAGGTAGTAAAAATGCTTTTAAAAGGAAAAAAAGGCTCCAACGATCGCACGACACAGCTGTGATTGTCAGAAACTTTTTTTAACCTTTTAAAAGCATTTTTCATTATGTATTCACCAGAACTGATAATAAAGAAATGCCTAAAAAGTTACATTTTAAAAAAAGGTCGAGTGACACACGATAGTGGGAACATTTTATTTTTATTCCTTTAAAGCATTTTTAACTACCAGTTCCGGAGAACCGGTAGTAAAAAAATGCTAATAAAGTTTGTAAAAAAGTTCACTCAGCTGATCGTTGGAACCTTTTTTAAAAAACATTTTTTACTATCAGTTCAGGCGAATTGGCCCAAACCAGTAGCATTTCATCCCGGTATCATGATATTTTTAAATTTTCTTTTATCCTGCCTTTTAATCTTTTCTACAAATAACTTAAGTTGGCAAACATAATATTCCTTCCTAAATTTCCCAATGCTATTAGTGTGTTTGTGTCTGGGTATAAAATTATAGCTGAAAGCATGGTCTGAATCCAACTATAAGTAGTATAATTGTAATTACCAAATAAGCTAATTGACAAATAAGCAAATAAGACAATTATTTGAGATTGGTTCATTATAATTAAGCTGGTGAATTCAAGCTTAAACAATGTTATACTATGATTTAATTTCTAAACTGTTCAAACTTGGGCCAATAATATTATCATAAATACTTTTTACTTGTAGGTAGTTTGAAGCCTAATACTGCATCTCAGTACCATCCAGAAACTTGAATTAAAATGGCTATTAACTTTGCACAGAGATAAGAGATGTTCAGATATGAGGACAAAAACATTTGTGTGATAACATTTTCGATATAAATGTGGGCTTGAAAAAGTAAATGCAGAAGGAAGAACATTGGAATTTGTTCAGCTGAAATGGAAATGAATCAAAATCTTATGCACTTTTGATTAAATTTTGTGTACCATTCTTGTCCATTGTGCCTTTACTTAAAACTGAATGGATTGGCATATGTCTGATCAGTGCTGGATTAACAAAAGAGGAGGGTCTCTAGAGGGTTCTTTGTTTTTGCAATTGGCGCCTAGGTTGATGATAACAATTCAAGATGATGATTGACAATCTGTGCCTATGGGCTGGATGTCACTTTGAAGTTATCTGTATTGTAGTCCCAACAAGAAAAATTATATCTACCTCGCCCACTATGGTCCTAAAAATGAAGGGTGCTACCTTAGCATGGTCAGACCAAGTCCTTTATCTGTTTATTTTTTAATTCAATTATTTTTTTATGCTGCCCACATCCCCTTTAGCTGTGATTAATGAATGTGAACTCTGAGGTGTGGAGAAGGAAGAGGAAATTGCATCAACTTATTGTGCAACTTGCCTGAGGGGGTTGCAAAAAGCAGAAACCTACCTCCACCCAGTTTCCCCCTTTATAATCTGCATACCCATTTCCCTCCTTGCCCTCCTGCCTGGAAAACAGAGGAGGAGGAGGAGGAAGTATTAGTCTCTGGCCAGTATATCTCTGACTGCTGCTTTAAGATTAAAAACTTTGCTGGTATACCTCCTTGTTTAAAACATTATACACATACACAAAATACATAGCCTAATACTTATAGCCACTACTATAAAGAAGTAAAGAAGAAATGGAATGTAAGTGTAAAACCCATCCTTGGCTCACTCAGAAGGGGCGTGTCAGGTAGGACCCTCACCCATTTTAATATTTTAAAAAAATATATAATTATTGTTTCATAGGTGCTAACATAAATGCACAGACAGAAGAGACACAGGAAACAGCTCTAACTTTGGCTTGTTGTGGAGGATTTTCAGAAGTAGCTGATTTTCTCATTAAGGCAGGAGCTGACATAGAACTTGGTTGTTCTACACCTTTGATGGAAGCAGCACAAGAGGGCCATTTAGAGCTGGTGAAATACTTACTAGCAGCAGGTATGTTTGTAGGTACAATTCAAAGTCTTACGAAAGAACGACTTCATGGCCTGGTTCAGTTTTATGGTTAGCACTATTCTTGGCATTTAGACATAATAAGGCACAAGATGAGCAGCACATAAATCAAATAAAACAATAAAAATGAAATAATAGCTGTCCTATTATGGAAATAAGAATTTGGGCTTGATTAAATCATCTGGTGGCAAGAACAGCAGTACATACATAGGTGTTTTGGTTTTAAAAGTTGCTTCAGGATCGCACAGTAAAACAAAAAAAGAACTGGATTAGGATCTATTGATTAGGAGTGGAGAGATTTATGTGATTATTATAATTATTTTTATTTTAAGTTTTTATTTCTCTTTAATCACACCCTTTAAAAAATAAAGTCTGATTTTTTTATTTTCTGTTTTGGAAAGGATCCTTGGAATTTAAAAAGGACATTCACTTAATGATGGTTTAACAATGGTCTCCAAAAAAGTCAGTTATGGACTTAAATTTGAACTTAAGTGTGTCAGCCTGTCGCCATGGTCCCATGGTCATGACTTTATGACTGCAGTGATTTGACAGAAATTCCAGTCCAAATTGTGATTGTAAATCAAGTGGTGGGATTTAAATAATTTAACAACTGGCTCTCTGCCCTAATGACATGGTGGGTGGGCCAGGGTGTGTGACAGGCAGCACTTGGCCTCCTGCACCCCCCTGGGAGCAAAAATAGGCCATAGGGGTCCCACACTGCACCGCACCCCCTGTGCCCCATTTTGGACCTAGGAGGCCTCCCTGAAGCCTCCTGGGAGCAAAACCGGGCTGTGGGGGGTTTCCATCATGCCCCATTTTGGGCCTAGGAGGCACTTACCTGGGAGCCAAAATGGGGCATGTGGGGACGCCGGGAAAGGGCATACCCCATTTTGGACCTAGGAGACCTCCCTGCACTTACCTGGGAGCCAAAATGGGGTGCGTGGGGATGCCGGGAAGAGGCGGGTGTACCCAGCTATTTAACGTCTGAATCCCATCACCAATTACCTGTACATGTAATCAAGTTGTTTTCAACTCTTAAGAAGCCCATAGATTTATGTAAACTGGTACAGTAACTTAAAACCTTTTCATCCAACTAATACTTCTAAAGAAAAATAATCTTCCAAGAAAAGCAATACACAGTGGATGAATTGGAACAGAATGTTAGATTGGTGCTTAGCAGGGGCGGGTTCCAAATCCCATTTCTACCATTTCACTTGTGTGTGTGCTCACATGAGTAGTTTCTGCACATGCCACCTGCCACTGCCACTACTAGTTCGCCCGAACCAGTAGCAACCCACCATTGGTGCTTAGATAAAGTAATATTAAATAGCTTTACTTTGGCCAACAAAATTTTTTATTAGATCATAGAGTTTATAAAGATCACAGCGGTAGAACCATCGGAAAGTATTTCTGTTTACATATCTGTCTGATTAATGTTTCTAAAATTTCTTATTTTTTTAATTCTACAATAACGCTTAGTGGGATTGAGAAATATATATATAATACATTACAAGAATATTCAGTAGTCATGTTTAATATGTAGTCTACTTTAAATGTTTTTATAATCTGACAAAAAATGTTTTTAAAAAAGTGGGACTTAATGTGTGTTTGAATCATTTTAGTACATTCTAGATGAAATATTGGCAAACAATTTTTTACTTACAGTTCCTAATCCCATTCTGATATCAATTCATTGATTTTCATCAGGTGCTAATGTCCATGCTACAACTGCAACAGGAGACACTGCTTTGACCTATGCTTGTGAAAATGGACACACTGATGTTGCAGATGTTTTACTTCAAGCTGGTGCAGATTTAGTAAGATTTTAACATGTTTTCAAAATATTATCAGTTTAATTCCCTGCCACTGCTCAAATTTCTTTGCAAATGATATGCAGTGTATAGATGCAGTGCAAATTACATAGTTATCTAGAAAAATAAATGAAATATAATCATATATTAACAACCTATGCTGTGGCTCAATTTATCCCACGATATTCCACCAAACATTTCATCATTTTGTAATAATTGTATCAATTTTAAAAATAGTGTTGCTTCAGGCACATGTCTGTAGAGATTCTCAGTCATCCAGGTCATAGTTGTCCCAAGGGTGCTTTTTCAGGAGGCAACTGGATTTTATTGTTTTTTCTTTTGAAGACACATGGAATTTATATATTTTTTCACTTTCTTACATGCGTTGACTAAAAAAAATCAACAATACATGTTTTATTGATTAAAGTTTTATCTTGTTCCAGCTCTTACCCATGTATACCGTGTTTCTTTGAAATAAGACTTGGTCTTAATTTTTTCTTTTTTTCCCTCCAAAACAGGCATTAGGTCTTCAATAGTAGGAGCCCGTGTTACTGTTGCCAGCTCGCTTCTGCAGCCGCTTGCTGCTGCTTGTGCATGGTGCACAGCGCCCCCTGGCCTCTGTTTTGCCAACAGAAGGCTTCAGGAAAGGCCTCTGCAGCCTAAAAATAAGCTCTGATGGCAAAACAGAGGTCGGGTGCAACAGAGTGGGTAGAGTCTTAACTAGGTTTTTTTTGGGGGGGGGGTTAGGGCTTATATTGGATGCATATAAAATTAAGCTGGGTCTTATTTTTGAGAAAACACGGTAAATAAATTCCCTTTTCCTTGTGATTATTACTTTCTTTGTTGGTATAGATTCAGCAGTAGTTAAGATTCAATCATGATAGCAATCTTCTCTGTTCTTGGAGCCATCAAGAGGCTCAGGGCAAGAATATTTTTTTAGTAAACCTATGCTTAAGGATTAGAAGACTCCCTTTTGCTTCTTGATGCCATCTTCTGCTTCCACATACTTGGAAGTAAGTTTTTGCTAGGTCAGTCTCTTTGAAAACACTTGAAACAAATGAAACATTGTGTCATGCCTCTGTCATTGTCCGACTCAGAAGAAGAAGAGGAACAGCTGGCAGAGAGCAGTGTGTTGAAAATGGGCTGCAGAGGAAGGTGGGGAAGAGCAGGGCCAGGCTGGGCTGAGTGGGGTAGAGGCAGACTCAGAGGAGGAGTTCGGATGAGGAACCAGGCCCACCTCCTCTCCGTTCTAGGCAGCGTAGGCAGTAGAGGAGGAGGTTGCAGAAAAGCCTATTCGGGAGAAAATTATTGATGGAACACAGCTGTGTCAGTTGGGTTATAAGCAAGCATTTTGCAAAAGGTTGCTGCTGGATTCAAAGTTGATTATCATGAGTTACCTGCCGTGGTTTCTGGCCTCCTTGTTTTCCTGCCAAGTTTGTTGCAGTTAGTAGCCGAAGGACTTGCTTATTTCTTGGGTGATTAATTCTATGTGAAGTGTGAATTCATCTTGTCTGCAGCAAACCAGCTCAAGGTCTGTGTAATGTTTGTGTTTCAAGCCGAGAAAAACTTATCAGAGAATTTGGGGGAGCTGGGGCTGATGTATAATAAAGACTGCTGCTAAGGATTGAGTTGCATTTCTTTTCGTGACGCGAGCTGGATCATCACACATTGAGATGACAGCTGAGGAAATCTGAATGCAACATGTACTTCAAGAGGACCCAAATAATTTTAGGTTTGGTCTTAATGGGTTTAAGGCAGTGGTTAAATGTAAAATTTGTTGCTACAGGTTCTGTGGGCATGGCTTGGTGGTGGGTGGGTCATGTGATTGGCCATGGTCAATTTTTTAAATGTAAAAAAGTCTCCCACAATCCCAGCTGAGCTGCTAACAAACATGGGAGGCTTTTTCACATTTTAAAAGCCTTTTTTCTACCTATTCCAGGAAATACGTAGGTAGAAAAAAAGGCTTTTAAAATGTAGAAAACCCTCCCATGATCCCAACTGAGCTGCATTTTAAAAGCCTCTGACGGTTCACTCAGAGGGGGTGGGGCCACAGATTTTTGCTACCGGTTCTCCAAACCACTCGCCACCTTTGCTACCGGATCAGCTGAACTGGGAGCATTTCACCCCTGGTTTAAAGGATAAAATAGATAAGTAAGGGTTATTTTTAGAAGTGTAGTTTCTCTTCCTCCTTCTAAAAAATGTTTCTCCCAAACCTAGCCTTAAGGTTAGTGTCCAATTTAAAAGATATCTCCTGGATAGAGTAGACAGCTTCCTGTGTCCTTTGAAAAATGAAAAAATAGGAATTTTCTCTAGAAAATGAGACTTCCTATGGCAGAATCAAGTCTTTATTATTGCATAGGGCTAGAGATCATATGGAAAACAGTAAATATTTTTAAGTTCATAGTGGGATGCAATAATGTTTGTTAGTCTGGCTAGACTTTTTGATTTATTTATTTTTTTAAAATAGGAACATGAATCTGAAGGTGGAAGGACACCATTAATGAAGGCTGCAAGAGCTGGTCATCTATGCACTGTACAATTTCTTATTAGTAAAGGTTAGTAATATGAACTGAGGGATTGCTTAATATATTTCAAGTTTTTAAAGTTTTATTTATCATATTTATGTTTATTATATATTTAAAGATGAGATTCCTGTCTACTTTTGGTGTTTATTTGAAATAAGTGTAACTTATATTTTATTAATGTTATTTTATTATATGTACCAGAGTTATTTGATTATATCAACCTGTGCTTTCTTAATGTTTCTCTTAACAAATCAGTGACACATATCAGTCTTACAATCACTATATAAATATAGTATACAATTGGAAGAAAGTACTTCCCTAAGGCAATAGATTGGCTGAATGAATAATATTACAGAAGTTTCAATAAGTGTTTGTGAAAATCTAACAATTTCATAATTGAAATAATTGTTCCAAAATGCCCACCTAGGTTAAATCCAGTAAGAAGCCATTTCCAATCTGGCAGTTATAAGACAACTTTGCTCTCTCCTAAGTAGCTTTGAAAATACTTCAGAATCAGAAGTGTTTACTGAATTAGATTAATTAAAGTGTTAAAATAAAAAAAGAATTTATTTAAATTATTTTTTTCAAAATGAAGATATACTCTTTTATTGAAGACAAAATTGTTCAACTTCATTCCTAGTTAGATGCTGGTGTGGTTGCTGGTTTGGTAGAAGCCCCTAAGGCAGGTTCTTGCCCTGTTATCTGGGAATGTTTTGGGCCTGTTGCTCCAGAGGAAGTGGACAAGATTCCAGGGAGTATATGCACAAGTCCCTGTGTTTTAGAACCAGGTCCCTCCTGGTTTGTGAAAGCTTCAAAAGCCAGTGAGGTGACAGGCGGGTGAACTATGGTGGTGATTAGTGCTTCCCTACAGGATGGGGACAGTGCCTCAGCACTTTAAGGAGGCTGTGGTCCACCCTCTTCTTAAGAAACTATCGCTGGATTCCACCCTGTTAGATAATTTCCTATTTGTCTTCAATCTTTCCTTTTTGGGGAAGGTGGTTAAGAAGGTGTTTGCGTGGCAGCTCCAGAGATTTCTGGATGAAACTGTTTATCTAGACACCTACCAGTCGGGATTCAGGACTGGATATGTGAAAGAAATGGCATTGATTGTGCTTTTGGATGATTTCTGGTGATAAAATGATTTCCGGGGGAGGAGGCGCCGCTGTGGGTCTTTGCCTCCCGAGAGGATGGATGCCTCTTGCCTGGAAGACTGCCTGAGAAGAGAGAGCAAATCGCTCTCTCTCTCATGGACATGGCTGGCGGAGGCAGCAATAGCAGCAAAGGCTGCCCAGTCCCAGCAGGATCAGGAGCACTTCCTCTGGCTTCAGCCACATCTTTCCCGCCGAGCTGTAGCTCGCCCCGCTACCAAGAGGGTCACATCACACACCACCCCTCCAGCCATGAGAGAGAGAGCGATTTGCTCACTCTCCCAAGCAGCCTTCCGGGCAAGGGACATCCATCCCCTTGGGAGGCAAAGACCCGCAGCGGCGCCTCCTCCCCCGGACTCAGGGCAGAGGGAATAAATTGCTCTTGCACGCGCGGATGCGGCTGGAGGGGTGGCGGGCGATCTGACCCTCTGGGTAGCGGGGCGAGCTACAGCTCAGCAGGAAAGATATGGCTGAAGCCAGAGGAGGTGCCTCCCGAGGGGATGGACGCTCCTTGCCTGGAAGGCTGCCTGGGAGAGTGAGCGAATTGCGCTCTCTCTCTCATGGACATGGCTGGCGGAGGCAGTAGCAGCAGCAAAGGCTGCCCAGTCCCAGCAAGATCAGGAGCACATCCTCTGGCTTCAGCCGCATCTTTCCCGCTGAGCTGTAGCTCACCCCGCTACCCAGAGGGTCACTTCACCCACCACTCCTCCAGCTGTGTCCACGCGCATGAGAGCGATTCAGTCCCTCCACCATGAGTCCGGGAGAGGAGGCGCCGCTGTGGGTCTTTGCCTCCCCAGGTGATGGACGCTCCTTGCCTGGAAGGCTGCCTGGGAGAGCGAGCGAATTGCTCTCTCTCTCTCTTTTTTTTTTTTGGAAAAAAGTTTTATTTGGTTTTACATTTTTGTTTAGGGTAAGGTAAATGGGATCATTCAATTTTATTACAACAAAGCGAGTGTGAGATATCTCTTATACAAAATAATAATAAAAAGTATCAAAATTCAGTAAGAAAATATATATATATATTAGATTCATCTTTCTTAGGCAAAAATTCTATTACAAATTAACCTTATATAATAATCCTTTGTGCTAGACATAGATGTTCACGCTTTCACTTCTATATATAATATTTTGGTGTATTTCAAATTATCTTAAATATTATTCACTTCTTATCTTTGGATCTTAAATTCCATTGAGCTGCCCCTCCCCCCG
>JANHFP010001655.1:142411-155524 GCA_032468135.1 Calamaria suluensis
TCTTCTATATAGTAATATTTCTTGAATATGCATAAAGGTTCTCCTAAAATTATTTGTTTACCCTACAAAATATCTGATTCGTTAGGAATATTTTTTAAAAAAATTGGATATTAACAGCAAATGCTTGTGAAAAATATTTAGAATTTGAACTTTTGAACAATAAGCTATACTAGAATGGCTTGTATTTGCATGGAGGTTGAATTGGTGGTAATTTCCTGTTAGATTAGTTTGTGTTGCATTTATAAACCTGCACAATTTTTCAAAAATACTGTATAGTTTTTGCATTTATTTAGCACTTTAAAAAAAAAATATGGGTGAGAGCGAATATCTGAGTATTGCAACTGTTTTGCAAGTTCCGTTTGAGTTTCCAAGTGTAGTTAATGATTTTCTGGTTGCCTATGTTTCAGACAGAATCTTCCTTTGAGTATTAAAATTAAAGCAGGGGTCCATATTTAAACTCATCCAATGTTTAAATGTCTTTTCTGTTTTTGAGTAACGGCTTTGGTCTATTTTAACTTTAAATGATTACGTTTGGGTGGGAAAAGGTTGTGGGAGAAAAACTGCAGCATGGCACTTTTTCAAACATTTTTCGTGTGCTTAGGTACATCCAAGCAGAAGTCAACTTCCCTTCAGGTAGCAGATCAGGAACTACTGTCACCTTTTCACCCATACCAGCCTTTGGAATGTATAGTAGAAGAAACTGAAGGCAAGCTCAATGAACTTGGACAGAGAATTAGTGCAATTGAAAAAGCACAACTTAAATCATTGGAGTTGATTCAAGGTGAACCTTTGAATAAAGATAAAATTGAAGAGCTCAAAAAGAACAGAGAAGAACAAGTACAAAAGAAAAAGAAAATACTGAAGGAGCTGCAAAAGGTTGAAAGGCAGTTGCAGATGAAAACACAGCAGCAATTTACCAAAGAATATTTGGAGACCAAAGGTCAGACAGACGCTCCCCTTACTCAGCAGCAGCAGTGTCCACATACAGGTGTCCTCCCAGAACTGGAAGGAAATGAGGGCCTTCCTGGGGATAACCTTTCAGGGTTGTCACAGGTTGACAGTATCCTGCATAAAGATGAACAACAACACTCTCCTTCATCTTCTGAGCAAACTGAGTTTGCCCCTCTTCAGCCTCTTGCAACACCACAGTGTAACTTTTCAAGTAACATAGGTTGTAATGGGACAGATTCTTTTGAACTTCAGAAAGTATTAGGTAATCAGCAAACTATAGGACAGCAGCAACCAATTGCTGGACATGTTCAGGGACTGTTAGTTCAAGAACCAGATGGATTAATGGTTGCCTCGCCAGCACAGACGCTTACCGACACTCTTGATGACCTGATAGCAGGTGGGTTGAGAAATGTACCTTTTCTTGAATAAATATGTGTGTTATTAGTTTCTTTTGTTCCCATTACCTTTCGCAAAGTTTTCTAGCTGTCCCTTATTGTTTTTATTACTTTTAATGTTGGCATTCAATTATATCCAACTTTTTGGATTGTTTAATCCAAAACAAAATGTTTTGCTTATTGGATTTTTACTGTATTGATCCATTTGGGTTTCATTTCTAGTGTAATAACTATTATGGTATTTTTTTCAAGAAAATGTGTCAGTTTTATAGAATGTTGCAAATAGTTGATAAGGCAACATTTATGAGAAGATAGTATTTTGGTGAATCTGATTCTTTGTAGGGGAACTTCATAATCTCTAGATAGAGTTCTCAAGTTGATATTGTTTGATTCAGAGAAAGTTTTAGTTGAATTATATATCAATAGAACTCAATAAGATTATTATAAGCCTATACTCAGTCCTAAAATGGAATTGTTTTGAAAAGTATTACTGCACTAATTAAAGATAAAGACCAAAAATACTTGGAAGTGAGTGAGGGAGTGAGAATAGGTTATATTTGGTAATAAAGATGGACTTCATTTACTTGCTCATTTTGTACTATTTGCATGTCGTCCCAATCATAGCTATCTTACAGGATATCACTTCTAATTAGGATATTTGGACTCAAATGATACTTTAGTCCCTAGAGGTAAATAGACACAGACAGAGTACCTCTCCCCTCCCCTTCTCTCTCTCTTACTCACGCACTCACTCACTCACACTCTTTCACACTCACAGGAACCTGCTGAATAGAAGCAAAATGCCCATTGATTAGCATATTGTCTCATAGTAGCCAACTAACATGAATGTGAAACTCCAAAACGAGAAAACCCAATCCAGAAGTGGATATTGCAAGACATCTTACTTCTGTTACTGATAGTATATAGCTATTTTTATCTGGTTAGCAATTGATAATTTTATTCTCCATAAAATTGATTAATCCTCTTAAAGGATACATACAACTTGGTGACATTACTACATATTATGATATCAAATGGTAACACATTGTGTACTATGTAAAGAAAAAGATCATTTTATTTGAATTAAATCTATTGCCATTCGTTTTCACTGGATGACTTTAGAAAGAGCTGTTCCCAATCAAATTTCTGTGATTAGCAGTAGTTTAATCAACTGCCTGAGGTACGAAGGTGGTCTTTGTTCACTCATTAAGACTGCCCCCAGCTGCTCACTTTCATGCATTGGTAGAGGCACTGCCACTCCTACTGATGGGTGGCTAATTGTCCTAGAAAACTGTCCTAAATAAAGTGAAAATAGCTGTTGCATGAAATGGATTAGTACGGCAGTGGATGGTTCAGCTTTTAGCTTCAATTACTGTATTTTTTGGAGTATAAGACTCGGAGTTATAAGACACACCTAGCTTTTGGGTAAGAAAAAAAAGGGGGGAATCTGACTCTGACTTGCAGCAAACAGCCTGTTTCAGTTTTAGCACAGCCTAATTGGCACAAACAACTGATTGTCAGTTGGACCAGCTGTTTTAGGCTGCAGGGATTGCTATAGAATGGTGGAAAGTGGGGTGCGGGGAGGCGACAATAGACAATGGCAATCCCTGCAGTCTGAAACAGCAACCGACAATCAGCTGTTTGTGTTAATTACACTGTCCTGAAACTGAAACAGGCTGTTGGCTGTTTGCTGCAAGCAGGCAAATTGCTAGGAGGCAGAGGCCAAAGGGTGGAGGTGGATGGGCAGGACTACATTCTGTGTATAAGGTGCATCCAAATTTTCACCCTCTTGGGGGGGGGGAGTGTGTCTTATACTCTGAAAAATACAGTAGCTTTTATTTTTGGTCTGTCTTCGAAGTGGCTGATTTCACCTAATGATAGGGTTTATTCTAAGAAATTTTCTTAAATTATTGTGTAAGAGATAATTCTGCTGGTGTTTTTAATGGTAAGGAACATTCCATATTTTGGGAGGTTTGGTAATTGAAAAATGAAATTAAAAATGTATTAAACAAATGACAAATTTTGGAAAATGAAAAAACATTCAGGTATACTGACAGATGGAATTTCATAATTCCTTACATGAAAATGCTTTCATTGAATTCTATTCTTAAGGGGTTTTTTTCTGACCAGCACAGGTAGTCCTCACTTAATTATGCTGATTGGGACCAGAAATCCTGCCCTTAAGCAGCATTGTTGTAAGACAAAAAAACCCCACATAACTGCACCACTTAGTGATGGCAGTTCTGACATTGCCATCATTAAGTGAGGGTCCAATAATTAGTATATCAGGTTACAATCACATGAGATTCTTGTTTAAGAATATAAGAATAAGAGTTGGAAGGGACCTTGGAGGTCATCTAGTCCAGCCCCCTCTCCAGGCAGGAAAACCTACCCCTCTTTAGACAAATGGTTATCCAACATCTTCTTAAAAACTTCCAGTGTTGGAGCATTCACAACTTCAGGAGGCAAGTTGTTCCACTGATTAATAGTTCTAACTTAATAGCTTAATGCATAAATTCTTAAGCTAGCATCTCATGTGGCCTTGACTTGCGACTACATTCCAGTTTCCACAATGACTGCTTGTCAGAAACCAATAGGAAAGGTCACAAATTGGAACGCTCCAAATAATTAGAAAACCTTACCAGTTTATTGTTAGTCATAAGAAAAACTTAAACATTTTTATAAAGAACTTAAAAAGTACTAGTGCCAATGAAAATCAAAAGGACTTTGTTAATTGCATCTGGTGAAAACTGACCATTTATTCCTATTCACTAATTTCTGTTCAATCTCTTGTCTGATTAACAGCTGAATTTGGTTTTGATGATCAATTTTATCAAAAGCCTTTGTGTTATCTGTCAGATTACCCCATCCATATTTTGTTGAACCTTTGAAAAGAATAATAAAGAATATGCCATGATTTAATATACCAAACTTATGTTGGCTTTTCTTCAACAAAACTTAAATCTTTAAAATACTTTCAGTGGTCTCTTTTTAGTATCATAACATGTTCAACAATTCTAAAAAAAATTACCCAGATGGATATTTCTTCCAAAATTAGAAAAAAATTATTCTTCTCTTTGTCCTGGCAAGTCACCGTGGGAACATATATATATATATAAAATAACTCTCTCCTCCCTACAGACAAAAATAATTTAAGTAATTTATTTCAGTAAAAAAAGTATGTATGTATCATTATTGATAATGATATTATAAAAAAAACCCTCATCATTCAATTTTAATCAGCAAAAATCTCTTAAGAACTCCCAGAAATAGTAATGTATATATTTTAACCCAATCAAATAAATCCATGTTGTAATTCAATTTATCACTTTCTTTAAGTAATAAAGCAAAAGAAATATTTTCCCATTTATAAACAGATTTTTAAAACCTTTCTGTTCATTCCTTGTCAAAAAGAAATTTCAATAGCTACGAGACAACATAACATATTAACCAAGATTGAATGAATCAAATTCTTTGCTTACTTTCCTGGTCCTTTAATTCCACCAAACAGTGTCCCCTAATGATTTTTTTTTATCATTTTCTCTTTGTGTCCTCTTCAAAACAGCTTGTTTAGTTTAACACATCCCTCTTGTAAATCCAAAATAAGATTTTCTGAGTCCACTCCTCTGTTTTATTATTGATATACCCCCTTTAATTAAAAGGTTTCCCTTGCACAAATGTGCTAGTCATTTCCGACTCTAGAGGGCGGTGCTCATCTCCGTTTTACAGCCAAAGAGCCAGCGCTGTCCAAAGACGTCTCCGTGGTCATGTGGCTGGCATGACTAAACGCACAGAACGCTGTTACCTTCCCACTAAAGGTGGTCCCTATTTTTTCTACATGCATTTGTATGTGCTTTTGAAACTGCTAGGTTGGCAGAAGCTGAGTCAAGTAACGGGAGCTCATCCCATTACAAGGCACTAGGTTTTCAAACCGTTGAACTGCCAACCTTCTGATCGGCAAGTTCAGCTGTCTTACCCGCTGAGCCACCATGTCCCCTCCCCTTTAATTATACCCCCTTTAATTATTAAGACACCAGTTTTAACAAAGCACTAGTTTTGTTTGTAAATCTATTGTGATTTCTTTTCCCACATTTTTAAATTCATTTTCAGATTCACAGCATATTTTTTCATCTCACTTTTATAATCTGAATTTTAAAAAATCCAAATCCACATTCAAATAAACTTGAACCTTTGTTGTTGTTTTTATATCCTCTGTTACAGTATCAGACAAACATGTAAGTAATTTCTGAGTACATTCTTCATAAACACTTAATTTCTTCTGTAGCCAGTTAGTATGGCACCGTTGAATTCATGATTTATTTTCCTTTAATTGTAATTATTAGCTCTCTCTGATTCCCTCTAACCAACCTTCAAGGTCCTTCTTATTTGTTTATCTTCCAATCAGCAAAATTTTCCCAGAAAAGGATTTCTTAAAATTAATTTCAAAATGAAGGCAAATATATATGTTCCAGTGTAATGTTGCTGGATCCAATCTGAATTGGTCACTGGAACTAGAAATATTTTATTTTCAAAATTTTCAGATATTCCTTATAAAGTGTTAAATCACCCACAGGTCTATCAAGTCCCATTTAGCCTGAGAATCAACATTCTAGCCCTTCTTTTTCCTGTTTAATCCTCAAACCTACATAAAACTTGTTTCTTCTAAGATGGGCAATCCCAGTACAATAAACCTTGTTCTTCCAAAACTTCTAAACATGTAGAAAAAAACATAATAAGCAACTTTCTAAAGTATTTAAGGGGAGGAGTTAAACTCAATGTCTCTTTAAAGGTGTCAAACTGCAGCTTAGGCAATGCTTTTCCAGTTCTCAAGAGTTGTCAAACATCTGGAAATCACGATTTGCAATAAAGATTCTGAATGAAGCAGTTATGGGTGATCCTTTGTCGTCTTCTCAATTCAGAGAGGAGTTCCAAGGTTCACCCGTTCCTCATTTGCTATTGTTGGCTACATGAAAGTGAAGTCATGTTCCAAATGAGGAACTCCTCCTTTATGAAGCATACAATTGATTCAAAAATATGTTCATTCCCCAAAATACATTTCTTATAAGAAGTCATACAGCATTTTTTCAGAATGAAGCCCTCCTTCCATGAAACTGTCGTATTCCGTGAAAGTGTCTCTTTGTTGGGACAAGAACATTTTCATAACATCTGAGATTGTGGATAGTGTGCAAAATGGGTCTTAGATCAATCCTTGCTTTTATATAACATTTTCCTTATAGTATTCATTTAATAAGTTAAATTAGATGCTATGGGATAGCCTGGTACCTATTTTAAAATTTAAGGGAATATTAAGGGCAAAATGAATTTTACAAGGTTTAAAGTATATAATTTGCTCATTTAAAATCTCCAACCTGTAGTTGAGCCAACTTTGATGTCTACCCATTTTGCTCTTAATATGTTCCATAAACTATCAAATTGATGGAAGTGGGTCTCTATGAAATAAGAAAAATAACTCACATTGCATCAGCCTCTATTAGTGATTCACATAAGGCTATTCAGTCATTTTGTCCTTTTTTTCTTTAATTATACTAGAAAACAATAAAAGTGTGAGTATCAAAAT
Source organism: Calamaria suluensis (assembly GCA_032468135.1). Lineage (NCBI taxonomy): Eukaryota > Metazoa > Chordata > Lepidosauria > Squamata > Calamariidae > Calamaria > Calamaria suluensis. Next base: position 149,336 of record JANHFP010001655.1, read on the forward strand.
TTCTCATGAATATTTCTCATGAAACCTCCTTTGTGGTCTCTGCATTTAAGATATTTGTAATGTTGCAAGGCCTTTATTACAGCTAAAGATGATTTTCAACAGGAAGGACATTGCGTGGTACATGGAGTTATGCTGTGATAAAATTAAAGGTTTTACTGGTAGTCCTCGATGTATGGCCATTACAGAGTCTGACCGTTAGAGTTGTAAATTGGGATGGTCAGTTAATCACCTCACTTAGTGATCACATTCCCTGCTCTCGCCATATTCAGATTTTCTAAATGCTGAAAGTGTGGTTGCCAGATGCAATTGTTCTTTCAATACTCCTAATCTCCTAATTGAAATAAAAAATTGTCTCCATATGCCAGATAGTTGAGTCAGCATGGATACTGTTATAAGAGCCTTATATTGACAGCTGAATAGATTCAGGAACAGTTTTGTGAATAGAAATCACTTTTTATTTAGGCAGCCCCTTTCTTTGCAGAACTTACTATTTAATTGCAAATTTATTTGTATACCTAACATTTACTATTTTTATGTTAGTGTCAATTTGAGAAGTCAAAATTATATTATCTAACATAGTTCTGCTTTTCTCCTGGTTCTTTCTTCTATAAAATTATAAGAAAATTCAGTCACAAAAAGTTGTTGGATACTTGCTTTCATACCACTAAAGCCTTCCATACTATTTTCTTTAATATATTGCCTTATAAATTCTTCTCAACCCATCTTGTTCACATTATGAGAATGCATATAGGTTATGTTACAACTGTTTCCTAATAAATAGCATGGTTTCATTGTATCACCTCTTTTTATTTTCTTTCACTGCACTTTGGAAAATGAAAATCTGTAGCCCTTTCCCAAACACTTTAGAGATGCCAGATGGATTACTCTTTCTTGTGAAATTATTTTCCTCATATTCTCCATTAAAGAATATAGGTGGCTGCAATCAAACTTATGTATGTTTTCCTCAAACTGAAGTCTGACAAGTGATTTGAAGGAAGGGAATGGTATCAAACACATTCTTTAATAGTTTTTTATTTAAAACTTTGTTAAAATAGCTCAGTTTCTTAAACCTTTTTAAGAAACACAAAAGTATTTAAATTTGAAAATAACTTTAGGGATTTCAATTTTAAGATGTTTGTACACATTTTGAAATCAAATGTGTGATCCTCTAATTGAATTCTTAAGTTCAGCAGCATAAAATTCACAAATAGGTGAAAAAATCAGTTACACATTTAAGTTTGTCTTGTCAACTACTGTTGACAGCTAATTTTATGAACCTTATTTGTATATGTATTAGAAACAAAAAAGATGTATATGTTCCTCTTACAACAAATCAGGTGTGCTATATAACAACAAATTTAATAAATAACATTTTGCTACAAATTGGGGTTCAGTCATATGTGTTGCAAACAGGTTTATCATTTAGCATTTTATGTAAACTAAGCTATTATGCTTTAGTTCAGTAAGCCATTGTAAAACAAAGCTGTGTTGTAAAATAATGTGGGACCCAGATATTAACTTGCAGCTTTTCACATTATACAAGAATGTATCAGACACAATATTTCTGATAACATATTTTCCAAGTAACGAATAGATTTTAATAAAATTTATTAATTGGAAAAAGTGCTACCAGACTCCTGATTTTCTGCACTAGTTGCATGACTTGGGGCATAAACTCTCTCTTAACCAAACTCACCTCACATAGTTGTTATGGAGAAAATAGAAGGCAGGAATATTAGGTATGGTTGCCATCTTGAGTTATTTGTAGCCGTAAAATAATAAAGGTAGTATATCTTGTTTAGGAATTGCCTCTTTTAGTGAACATTCACAGATACGATGGCGATTAAAAGGTAATTTTGTGACCAATCCTCATATTTACAACTTTTGCAGGTTATAAAGTAAGATTATAAATATAATTAATATTGCTGAATTGCTGGTCCAAATTATGGCTTCTAAACAAAGACTACCTGTAAAGAATAAGAATTAATATCACCTATTAATAATAATCTTTTTTAACAGATCATCCTTCTGTTAATTCATGAATATAATGCTTTTAATCAGTGATTGAAGAAAATTGACTTTGGCTTCTTAAAAAGATTTGCTCTTAATCTATTTAAATACATTTTTAATGTAAGCTTGAAAACAAGATTATCTATAAAATATCTTTAATAGAGTGTTTATAGTTGAATTGCAGTGACATTTATTGCTTTTTTCACATGCATTCTACCTTATTTCAGTTGTGTTTTAGTTATACAAAAATTTGTGTCAGATTTTGGAAGAATATTTTCACAACTTTTTGGAAGCAATGGATAAGCAATTAACACTTTTGATTTATCATGATTATTATTATTATATTAAGTTAAAATGATTCAGGATAATAGTTTCATTTAATTCAAATCCAAAAATATGAACTATAAAAATGTCTGCTTAAATGAATGTCATTTAAGAAACGAATGTTGAATGCTTTGAGATAAAATGGTTCAAATTATTGCATTACATCCTAATTCTGTGTTATTCATCCTTTATATTTGCAGTATTTTTATCTTGTATCTGGTTTATACATTTTTTGCTGCTATACTGAGCTAAATTCTTGTTTCATGTGTGCCTGTGGTACTACAGGTAATGAGTTAACAACTATTTGAAGTTATAATATTGCTGAACAAAAGGACTTAATACCACTGCCCAAAGTTGTGATTGTTATAGCATCTCTGCACCCATGGGATTGCAATCTGGGTGCCAAGTGCTCCAGGATTATGTGATCATCATTTGTAGTCTTCCCTGCCAGCTTTCCCAAAGGTTTAATAGGGAAGCTGGCAGGGAACATTGCAAGCTGCTGCTGCTTACTGAGAGAATTCTCTCATGTTAAAACTCCATGCTGAAATCCAAGCAGCACTTTGGCGTGGATGATTTCGGCTAACCCCCTGAGAACAAGAGCTCCCTATCATCTCTGGAAGAAGATTAGTCTTTTCCCCTCCAGACCAGCTCCTCCTCCCATAGTTCACTATGGCAGATGGGCAGTGAATGTGAAGCTCAGACTGTGATGGTAGTTCCAACAAGGACAGTGCTGGCCTCCCAGGGCCTCCCTCACTCCCCTAAGGCACTACATACTCCTCTGAAACTCTTCTCAGTGACATGAGATCGCTTATATCATAATTGTATTTGTTAAGCGAAGCAGTCATATGACATCTCACTTAATGGCCAATCAGTGATGATATTCTGCTTCCTATTGTGGACATGAGTCAAGGATTATGTGTAGCTTTCTCAACCTGGTGCCTTCCATATATTTTGGAACTATAAAGTCCCAATGGCACATTCAGGATTTATAGCATTTCAGTTCTTAATATTTTCTGAAAGCGTGCATTTTAGAGGAAAAGTGTTTGGAAGAGCCAATGCTATGACGGAGAATCAGTATCTAAGAGCTTACTCCAAAAAAGTAGGAAATTATTAGAAAATTCTCTTTGGAACTTCAAAGCAGGTAGGTCAAGATTGGATGAAAGGCAATACTGGAGATAACTCAGAAACAAGCAGGACTTGAAGAGTCAGAAACAAAACTTTGAATTGCATTAAAGCTAATATGCAGCTGGGATCTAGCACACTGATGCCACATGGTCATAGTACCAACTACTACCAACATATGTACTGCTACACTATGGACTGATTGAATCATCTGAACGTTCTTCAAAAATAGCCTAATGTGGCATATGTAACAGCAGTCCAAATGAATAGTGGTGAGAGCATGAGACACTATCAAGATCATTTCATTCTATTTGTTGTTAGTTGTGAAGTCGTGTCCGACCCATCGCGACCCCATGGACAATGCTCCTCCAGGCCTTTCTGTCCTCCACCATCCTCTGCAGTCCACCCAAGCTCACGCCTACTGCTTCAGTGACTCCCTCCAGCCACCTCATTCTCTGCCGTCCCCTTCTTTGGCCCTCAATCTTCTCCAGCATTACATTCTTCTCCAGTGAGTCCTTCCTTCTCATTAGGTGGCCTATATTTATAATAAGAATCAAAAACAATGTTTCTAGAAGGCCAGGATATTTGCAAGTGAACAGCAGATTTTTTTTCATGCCAACTTAATCAGAATGGCTTGAAACTAAATCTTTTGGAGATTAGAGACAGAAAGTGCAATGGACTCCATATAAAGTGGAAAATTGTAATGGTGATGTTATAATAGTAACTATTATACTTCAGTCATCAGGATTATTGGCTTATAAATGCATTGTTATTTGCTGTATATGTACTAATGTTTAGTATGGAAATAAAATTACCTTGGACTTTTAGTATAGGAAAACAAACATAATTGAATAGATCTAATAGAAAACTGATGAAATTACTCCCATTAGTGGAATGTAACCAATAAAGGCTGTTTCCTTAAAAGGAACCAAAGTAATTTTAAGGGAGAACTTGAACAAATCCGACAGTGCTGTAGAGGGCATGTGGAATAAACTGTGTAGTAATGAATAAAAGCATTTCTGCTGATTGTGTCTGCTATCATTTAGTCAACCAAGGAAAAGATGTGGGTGATACGTTCCAAAGGAAACTGCAAATTACTCAGGGATGCATGATGAGTGACTTTAATTACGCTGACATCTGCTGGAAGACAAATTCTTACTTCTCAGGGTGGTAATTTCTCCTTCAGAGTGGAAAAAGGCATAGGAGGATCAGCTATCTTTAACTTGATACTGAGCAATAAGGAGGCTTAATCAATAAAGTGTAAGTATGAGAAACTTGCAATTGAATGTATGTCATTGACTTCAGGGTTTTTGTAACTAAACGTAGAGCCATGATACAATCTAAGTTTCTAGCCCAACGAAATCGATCACAAATTAATGGGAAAAGTTGGACAAAATGCAGGAGATATCTTTAAAATGCATAATAAAAGTACTGCTTCAAACTGAATTTTAAAATGACAGCTTATTGTGAATGAGCAAAAACAAGAACAACTGAAATCAATGTAGATACACAAAAATGTCTGAAAAGAATAGAAATAAAATATTTATTGATTGATTTATGAAATTTATTTTCTGCCCATTTCATATCCAATGACTGGGTGGCAGAGGGAATTATAGGAAGATGGACATCTTAGCAAACACTACACAACAATTGTACAAATAGTGTCAGGAAAACTAGGTTCCAAATGACCGTACATGCACTTGTACAATAAAATGGTTTCTTCCAATATTGCCCTTGCTGAAAATACTGAGCACAAAATAAAGTTATGAAATAATAGTGGGATTATATAAAGATGTATAAAATTGTATGTGAAACAGAAAAAGTAAAGATTATTTACCTTCTCATATATTAATTCAGCAAATAGCAGGAAAGTTGCCCTTCTATTAATCTCAATACACAATTAGCTAAGGAAAAGTTATATTGTTCAATGACAGAACAATATATTTCTTCATGCAACAATTGCCATCTTACAGTATAGTCCTGGCAACTATCAACAGAGTTAAAAGGACATTTACAAGTTAAAAGAATCAAGCAAGAACTGTAATCTGGCTGTTTATGGCAAGTGACACACACTTATAAGTGAAATAATGGCAGACAATAGTTTTAGAAATCCAAGAAATCCATTTGGAATGAACTCTTCTGCTGTCTACAACATTCCATTCTTCAGACCACTCCAGTACTGTCATTCATTTACATGAAACAGTTTTTATTTTAGGATAAATGTGTTAGGCAAGAAAATCTTGGAAGGAAATAAATATATTCAATCTTAATTTATGAGCATCTTAAAGCGTAGTAGAGTCAGTATGGTGTGGTGGTTCAGGCATAAAACTAGGAACCAGGAAATCATGAGTTCTAGTCTCCTTTAGCATTATGTCAGGTAGTTCATATTGCATCAGTTATTCTCTGTCAGCCTAGGAAGGAAACAAAAACAATTCCTGAAATCTTGTCGAGGAAACTACAGGAATTGATTGTGTCAAGTTAATATTAAGGCATCCCTACCCACAGAAAAATTAAAGAGATCTCTTCCCTTGCACAAATTCCAAAAAAAGATGGACTGATGCTCACTTAAGAAGTAGAAATGGCTGAATGTCCACCTTTCTGAAATTTATTTGCAAACTCCTAGATTAGTAGGATTCTGGAAAAATTAACCTTGCATAGCGACTCATAGCATTGGACCACAGTATCTGCAAGACCGCATGCTGCCAAATACCTCCTCACGACCGGTCCGTACCC
>JANHFP010001659.1:0-13986 GCA_032468135.1 Calamaria suluensis
TATTATTATTATTATTATTATTATATTATTATTTTGGTAAACAAAAACAAAGCCGAAAACAAAGGCTACCAAACATATGTTTGCATTTTACTTGAATCCAAATATCGGAAAACTGCCCTCTATAGAGCACCACAGCCCCTTTGGAAATCCAGATGAGGCAGGCCGCCTTCAATAGATCTGTTTCCAGCAAAAAGGAATTCCGGAGGCGATTGCCCTGGCTACAGAATAGACCCAGCCAATGTGGCTGAAAATACCCCAAACTGCACTCAACAAATGTGCAACATTCTAGCTATCATCTAGGTTATTGTTCATAGGGAGAATGAAAGCAAGAGTCATTGGAAACGGATACAAAAATGATTAACTAAAATTACACAAACACAAAATTAAAACCGGAATTATTTCTTCTGGGGATCCTGAAGGATAATTACTCAAAAGAAACTAAATACCTAATAATCCACATTGTTAGTGGCAGGAATATCATTCACACAGAATTGGAAAAGCAACACCATACTGACAGAAAAAACAATACTCCGGAAAATATACGAATGTGCGGAAATGGACAAACTTACAATGGAACTGAACAATAAAGATGACTCACATTGTTACTCTACATGGGAAAACTGGTACAAATGGATAAAGGACCAAAAAAAAGATACATAGGTACTGAATCAAAGTATACTATTGCATACTACACCTTGGAAGTCTGGTCGAAAAGAAACAATCCACAATTATTAAGAGAAAGATTAAATGTACTGTTAGCTGAGATTGAAACATTGAATGGAAGCACTGGCAAAATATGTAATTAAAGTATATAAAATGTGTACTTTAGAGTTTTAACATTTTAACATTTATAATAACAAAGTTTTGTAAAAAAGAAAGAAATGAATATGGTGGTAAGTTTAATTGTTAAAACACAAAGAATTTTATATCCACACTGTTTAATGTAAGATGGAATGTTTGCAATAAAAGAAAGAAAGAAAAGCAAGAGTCCAGTACATGCCTGCTCAACTTATGGAGAAAATATTATTTTTATTTATTTAAATGCATTGGCCACCCAACTCCAATGGCCTACACATCTCAAAAACATTAGACATTAAATCAGACTGATCAGAATGATCTTATGAAGTACAAACTTGACAACATATTACTTACATTACAGTGCATTTATTATAAGGGCAAGATTGATAGCGGAAATAGAATTGTGAGCCACAAGAAATACCTGGTATGCCAGTCAGCTGTTTGGGGCTAGAAGTGGAGGGCAATATTGGAGTTGGCAGGATCTGTGAAGCCTGGAGGTGTTGAGATGCGCGTTTCTCAAGATGAAAGTGACTGGGAAAACACAGGTGGCAATGAATATTTCCTGATGGCATTTGGTGGCAGTGGATTATTTTTCAGTATGTACCAGCGGACCTCAGGCGGTTGCTTGGCGGATTACACACAGCCTATGGGTTGTATTTTGTTGCAGGCTTTGTCTAGTGCCCAAGTAGTTTTGACCAAAAGTGAAACTCTTAAATTCAAATTCTGTGCTTTAAACTCAGTGCACTCAAATCAATACAATCAAATTGATTTTGACCAGCAATTCCCCATCTGACAACTTGGATATGTTCTGAAATTGCATTTTAAGTGCCTTTTATGTGAATCATTCAATGTTGTAATAGCAAATTTGGGTGGTGAATATTGCTAGGAAAATAATGAGTTTCGGCGGAGATACAAGAGGGAAGCACTTCCTTCAATTTTAGAGTAATAATAGTAATTATTATCATTTGTCATGGATACATTTAGATATTTTAAACAACTGCCATCATTCAAGGGCTTCTTTGTAATCCACTATCATCCCCCACTTGATTATGATTGTATAAAATTCAGAGTAATAAATTTTAAATTATAAAATATAATTTATATATTTAAATATACCTGTTTTCCTAGCTTTTCATATCTTACTTCCTTTATTGAATTATTTGTTCCCACTTTGTTGCAGAGATTTAGCAATGTGATATTTTGTAATCTAAATTATTCATTGTTGAGTTTGCTGACTTTTTCCAAAAGTTTTCTTGCATTCATACATACAATATAGTCAAGCCATATATTTGTATCAAAAGATTTTATTCAAGACAGCAAAAAGCATAATATTGTTTCATTTTGTTTCTTTCAAAACAGAAGTTGATAATGTTAGCTGAAGTCTCTCTCTCTCTATATATATATACACAAGTATTACTTTGATATTTTTTTGTCCAGAAATAATCTAAATTCATGCAGACGTTGAACAGGGATTACAGAATTGCTCAGACCTGCAGTACCACTTCACTGAAATATTTTCCATTACATTTATCAAAAGTTTCATCACATGTGCCTGGAGGAAGTTGGTTATTGTTATCTTTAATTGGAGACAAAGGTTTTGATTTTCTAGAGGAAGGTAGTATTTCTGATTCCCTACAAGCAAAAAAAGGTATGGTTAATAGTGGTATAGTTAGGATAGAATTTTATTGGCCAAATGTGATTGGACACACAAGGAATTTCTCTTGGTGCATATGCTTTCAGTGGACATAAAGAAAAGATACGTTCATCAAGACTCATAAAGTACAACACTTAGTGATAGTCATAAGGCACAGATAAGCAATCCTAAGTAAGATGAGTATTAACAAAGTTTAAAGTAAATTTAATTTATTGTTAGTCTCCTCAGAATTACATTTTTACTGCATACCAATAAAAACAACTGGTTCGCTGGCTCTCCATTACCTTCCCACTACTTTTGGAAAGTAAGTGCTGCCAAAGTCAATTATCCAAGATGGGAAGAAGATATACTGCTTTTGACTCAAGAAGCTGTAAGCAGCAGGAGGTACCAGCAAAGCCAAGGAGAAACTGTTTTACAGGACAATAATGAAGCTAGAAGGAATGAAAACATATTTCTGAAAACTGCCTTGGAGATAAAAATTAATACCAGACATAGAAGAGGAATCAATAAGAAGATAAGTGATAGTTTGGTTTTGTTCTGACCTTAAAACAATCCCTTAGAACATGTTTATTTTGTTATGAGTAAAGAAATATATAAAGAAATCAGAGTTAATTCCATTATCTGTAGATAAATGCAAAGATTGATCCAATGAAAGAATTCTACAGGTAATAAAGCTACAACACAGGAGATAAAGTTTCCTTGGTATATAATTTATTCATAATCATTTAAAGAGGATGGAATTAAACCAATATTCCTAAAATTAGAGGCAAAAGAAGCGTTGGTACTTACCTGATACGCCTCTTCTCTTTTCTGGAGACATCGACCAGAGTGGATTGAACCAGGCAGTTGCAACTACGGACTGAGTCAATCAAATTAAACTTTTTAGTCCCGCCTCCATTACCCAAGAGCCCCAGCTTTGACGAAGACAGTAAGATTGACTCAAAACAGCGCGGGGCTTATAAACATAACCAAGGTTTATTAACAGAAGGAACAGTACATGTAACGTAACCAGCAACAACAATCTTATCAAACGTCCCGGGTGGGACTGGTTGATGTCTCCAGAAAAGAGAAGAGGGGTATCAGGTAAGTACCAACGCTTCTTCTCCTTTTCCCTGGAGACATCCACCAGAGTGGGACATACCAAAGCCGTGTCCCCTACGGGAGGGAAGACGTTTGGGTGCTGTCCTCCGCTAGGAGTACCGTTTGTAGGACCCTTCGTCCAAAGGCAGCCTCCGCCGAGGCAAATTGGTCCAAACGGTAATGCCTAATGAATGGTGATGGAGAAGTCCAGGAAGCTGCTTTGCAAATCTCGGCCAAAGAGGCTTGGCTTGCCCATGCAGCGGATGTCGCAGCACTGCGAGTGGAATGTGCTGTGACTCCCTGTGGTGTAGGTAATGACGTGAGTTCATAGGCCTGGACAATGGTCTGTCTAATCCAACGACCTATTGTGGATGAAGATGCCTTTCTTCCCAATGATCCGGGTAGAAAGGACACAAATAAGGCTTCTGAGTGTCTCAAATGCTTGGTACGTTCGATGTAAATCTGAAGAGCACGTCTGACATCTAGTTTGTTCCACTGAACCTCTTTTGGGTGAGTGGGTAGAGGGCAGAAATTTGGGAGCACTAGCTCCTGAGCCCGATGGTATACTGTGTTCACCTTTGGGATGAACACCGGGTCCGTACGAAGCACCACTCTGTCCTGATGAAACACGCACAGGTCCTTTCTGACTGACAAGGCGGCCAATTCAGAAATGCGGCGAGCCGACGTGATAGCCACCAGGAAAGCCACTTTAAGAGTCAAGATGCGTAAACTAGCTGAAGCCAGTGGTTCATATGGATTCTTGGTGAGAGAGAGAAGCACCGTAGCCAGATCCCATGATGGGTACCTGTGCACTACGGGAGGTGCTCTATTAGACGCTCCTCGCAGAAAGCGTTTAATGTACCGATGTCGGGCTAGAGAGACTGTAGATCCTATAGAAAGGACAGATGATAATGCTGCCACTTGGCGTCTCAGGGTGTTGGGTGTCAAACCTCGTTGGAACCCTGCTGTCAGGAAGTCCAAAATCTGAGCTATGGATGCCTCTAAAGGCGAAATATTACCAGCAGAGCACCAAGTGCAGAATGTGCGCCATGTGGCAGAGTAAATGCGTGACGTAGATGACCGATGACTAGCTTGCATGATATCTATGGTAACCGATGAGATATTGTCCTTCGCCAGAGTGCGCCTCTCTAACGCCAGACGATCAACCGGAACCATAAGATGTCCGGATGAAGATGTGGGCCCTGAGCTCCCGCTGTGTTCTCTAGAGGAAGCTACCTGATGCCTCTGAATATCCGTGGAGGCAGTGGAACTGCGTCCCTTAGGCTCTCCGGCCAGGTACTGCTGGTGGCGTGGTTGGCCTGGAACCTCTTGTGACGTTGTTTTAGCTTGTCTGTGAGAAAGCGAACGAGGTGTCCTCTCACCAATCTTTGGAAGTGATGTAGTGTCCCTGACACCCTTTTTCATTCCGGCCGGTCTAGATCTGCCCCCCAGTTGGTCGGGTTGGCGTCTGTGGTGGTTCCCCTCCGCAGAAGATCCTGGCTGAAAGGTCCTCTGGCATACCTTGGTGGCGGCCACCACCTTAGGTACTTGCAGTATCGTGGAAGTGGCTGTACCCTGAAGCTGGAATTGTTGCTGCTCGCTTCCTGAAAAAGAAAAATTAAAGAGAAGCCTTGAGGCTCTCTGTCGTGAGGGCGAGCTCAGGGTGCATTATAACTGGCGGAATTCCTATCTCCCAAGGCTGAGAAGGAGAAAGGGAAATGATATGACCCTCTCTGAAATATTGCAAATCAATATTTCTCACCGTTGGTCTGCCTTCCTAGATACCGATACACCCTTCTTACAATTGAAACCCTAAGGTCCTTGACTGTGGCATTCGATATATCAGTAACTATCTCTGATCGCTTCTGTGGGTAAATTGAAGCCGTTAGTTGATGAGTGAGTAGTTTGGCCGTGGATTTCCATGGCTAGGCCGGATTTAACCGTCTGTCTGGGTGGCGAAAATGTTAAACTACCACCGCAGGTAAGCAGTCTATAGCACTAGCGTTGGCGTTTAAAGGAACGACCACCTCCCCCCCGAAAGGGTCCTTTGGCATAGGCCTGTCGTCCCCTATAGGGTTTGTCATCTGAACTGGATCTGTCATAGTTCTGAAACCTGTCATTGTAAGGTCGGAATCTGGGTCCAAACGCACCTTGGTGCCGGGAAGATCCAGAACCCCAGTCCGATCCACGGAATGAGGTACGACGGTTAGACTCTGTTTGCTTGCCCTCCCCTTTTCGGTTAGAGGTGGCTAACAACACCTTCTTTTTGTCCTTATTCTCTGTTAAGTAAGGCTCCAACCCTTCTCCAAACAGTGCTTTGCCATCAAAGGCAGAAGAAGCCAGACGAAATTTACGGCGGGCGTCCACCTGCCACGGTCTGAGCCAGAGCATTCTGCGTGCGCCCACCGTTGCGGCCAGACTCTTGGCCGAGAACTTTGTAGCATGCAGGGTAGCATCTGATATGAATTGGACCGCTGCAACAATCTTGTTTAGGTCCTGGTGTAATCGGTTGTCTGCTGAAGATATCTGCTCTTGGAGATCTTTGAGCCAGATGAGGGCGGCTCTGCTGAAGAAGGACGCCGTCATAGCTGATCTCACTGCCCAGTCTGACCCTTGGTGAGCACGCTGAAGAAAATGTTCCGCCTTTTTGTCCTCTGGTCGGAGTCCTTCTTCTGGTTCGCCTGGAACTGAAGATTTTGACCAAAGGGCACGCACTGGGTCATCCACTGGTGGAACTTGTAATAAAGAGGCCAGCTCCTTGGCCACGTTATAGAAACGTTTTTCCAATTGAGATGGAGGATGAGTGGAAGCGGCTGAGGCCCACTGTCCTTTGACCGTGTCCAAAAATATTTCAGGAGAAGGAATAACGTCCACTGGTGTATTTTTTAGAGAGAACAACGATTTCTTGAATGGTACAGCTTTATCTGCTGGTGTCTTGGCCTCAGAGTCTTCCATACCTGTAGTGATGATGGCCTTGTGCAAAAGCGATTTGAAAAGGCCTGGAGGGAAGAGTCCTACTGTGACCGGTTCATCTGGAGGCAGATTCTCATCCTCCGATAAACCCGCACCTGCTTCTTCCTCATCTCCACCGAAGGACATGTCTCCCATTAAGTCGGCTTGCTCCTCATCCTCCATTATCAGTGAATCTGCCAATTCCACTGGAACTGTAGCGGGGCTCCTTTCCTCAGTAGGCTTGGGCAGGGCAATATCTTTAAAGGCTTGCTGTAAGAATTTCGAAAACATGTCCTGCATTGAAGCTGTGAATGCTGCCTCTGCAGGACCAGCCGGAGGGGATGGCCGGTCAGCTGAAGCTGTCTGTCCTGGTGGTTCTTGGGCCGCTATAGCTTGAGGCACCCCTTTTGCAGAAGCAGCTGGGGCTGAGGTAGACCAAAGAGACCCCGTATTGATACGTATGGGGGTGTCTCTGGGAAGATGCCCTGGTGTAGATTGGATCTGACCTTCTGGTAGACTTATGTGCTCCGAGGTGCACGCTGTGTCTACTGTGCCCGCTGCTCTCCCACATATTTTCTGTAAGGCCTTGTCCAGACGTTTCTCCGCCTGCAAGTTCGCTTTTGTCTGATGAGTCGACTTCTGTCGCTTATTAGTTGGTTCCTCTGATGTGGAACAATGCTTCATCTTCTTTAATGCCTTAGGCATAATGATGAACTAGCCTTCAACAAATAGATAAAAATAAATAGGCATTAGTCCATTATGTAGCCTCAGCTACTCTTCAACATTGTATGCTTGGAGTCTGAACTCCAGAGGCGCCACCACTGCTCTCTCTATTTGTGCATACATGATAGATGAAGGACAGTTAACTTGAGTCGCAGCCCAAGTCAAAAGCCCATGTAATTACCAACTTCTGCCACTGGAGGGCGTGAGGAGAGGGTGGTAGTCGCAACAGCACCCAATTCCTCCATTCCTTCCTCCAACATTACTTTCAGTGAGGTTTGAGTCGCAACCCAAACCGACAACTGAATAAGCCTCCCTTGGACCAGCTAAGCTTGAGTCGCAGCCCAAGCTAGCAAAGTCAATAAAACAGGAAAAAAAATTTTCTTTCATTTAGTCAGGGTCGCAACCCTGACCGGCATTTAAAATGGCCGCCCAGACCACGTGGTGGGGTCTCAGCCAATGGAAACTCTTGGCGCCATTAAGCTCTTCTTTAAACCTTTGTATAGGCTTTGCGAGGGTCGCAACCCAAGCTTGCCCTTCAGGAGATCGGAAAAACGATAAGGAGACTCCTTCGCTGCCGCTACCCCCACCGCTCTTGCCTTGAAGCGCGAGCGCCGTTCTAAATAAGCGGAGAGCCAGCCGCAGCTGTCTCCGCATGTGTAGCTCTGGACTGAGCCCGATCGAGCTCTCCCAGGCTGAATTTTAACCGTGGCTGTCCTTCTTGCCATCCTGCTGGCCTCTGGTATGCTAAGGAAACTTTGTCTTGTCCAGAGCCAGCGCTTGGCTCCCGGCTTAGTTTACACCCACGTGGAGCCCAAGCGCGGCATCTTTGAAATCAGCAAAAAAATTCAATCTAAAAACGGGGAGCAATTAAAGTTTACTTACAGTTTTCTGTGATTTTGGAAAATTGTTCAAAAAAAACTCCCTCCTTGTAATACCGAAGGAGAGAATCTCCGACGCTGCTATCCAGTTGCACGGACTGAGTCAAAGCTGGGGATTCTGGGTAATGGAGGCGGGATTAAAGATTTAAATTTGATTGACTCAGTCCGTAGTTGCAACTGCCTGGATCAACCCACACTGGTGGATGTCTCCAGGGAAAAGGAGAACCATTGCTTGGTATATAAGTCATAGGAATTCTGGGTGACAGAATTCACTCTAGAGTTTGCTAAACTCTAGCAAATCAAGTCATTTGTGGCCTAAAATGTTTCAGGAAAAAAATTCTCTTTTTTTACGTCATACTATTAATTTATATTATAGTGTGTCATTTTCCAATCTTCAGCAAATAAAATTCTACAAAGTATTCAGTGTGGCATATATTCTATTGTGAAAGCTTTGAACTGTAAAATACATTGTGATGTATGTGTTTATCAAAATAGAGTGATAAACTGCTATATTTTGGCTTATGATGTGAGCACTTTGAAACAACTCAATCCTGTACATGCCTATTCAAGTCTGTGCCTTAGTTAATAAGTCTTACTTCTAGGTAAGGATTGCAGTTTCAAATTTATGAAGTTATTGGTCCAATATAATTTCAGGGGCCTGAGAAAATCAGGGGGTAAAGGCAAAAAGCAAGAAAAAGAAAATGCAAGGGGTTCTCTGGACAGCAGGTATGTATAAGATACATTCTTATTGATACATTCCAAGTTGAAGTATTTCTTTGGAACTAGAATGTTTTTTTCTGAATGAATTCACAGTTCAGTATTGCATACTTTATTGAGCATTTCAGTCTTCAGGAAAAGAAATGTCTGGGTGCAAGCATTCTATCCATCTACATCATATAGGTTATTTCCATTTTTTTAAAAGATGTAATAAATTGTAAGATCTTTTTCCAGAAAATTTGGTGTTCAGGCACTTACAAAGCTTCAATGAGTTTCTTTCCTTGTACTTCATTGAAAGTGTCTGTGGAGATTCATTGGAAGTGATTTTAATGGAAAAGAGAACAAATGTCCTATATTTTTAAATTTTTCTTTTCAAAATCTATATTTAAAAGTCCAAGTTACACTGCAGTTTGCTTTATATGTTTTCAAGTTATTAATCATATGTTTATGGTATTATAACTTCTGGTGAAACTTATTGTATTGTATTATATCACTATAAATGTTCCACTTTTATTACACACTCTCCAGCATAGCATTGAATAACTTTGAGCCATGTGAGAAAGTACAATTGGATGAAGTGTTTTATGTAGTATTTTAAGAACCAGTTTTTATATTTTTGCAGAACAATTAGTCTGTGTGTCTTGTTATGCACTGTGTTCTAATAATTTTGCCATGGTATCTACTGATATTATTATATAGTGGTTTACCCAAAAATGAGTTAAGGTTTGAAGATCTTGGGTTTAACTTCAGAATATTGTATAAATGATTCATTTGTGCCTATTACACCCAATTTAAATTGTATCTTTAAAAGATTTTTATTGCTGCTTTTAAATTAGAAATAGCTTCATAAACGTGTTCTAGATTCCAGAGACCGTTTTCAGACAGTTTTGAAGAAGTTTAACTATATCCTTTTTATAAAATAAAAAAAGCTAATAATGAAATTAAAAAGGAAGTTTCATGGATTAAATTGTGAGGTCATTTTTCCATACAGAAAACATAACACCTGAAAGCCTGTTTCTGTACCCAATCTCATATAAACCTTCCTAAAAAAATAAAAGTATAAAATATTTAGAGATTTTTTTTTACATATATACATTTTCCTGCTCCAGATTTATTGCTGAAAGGTTTTCAGCACTGGCAGATCTTCTCTGTTTGCTAGAATAATAGAGAAGTCCCTTAGTAACAGAACTATTTTTAAAAAGCTTTAAAAATAATAAGCCAATTTTATTCACAGCTTATTAAATTTATTTAAGTTTTGTGCTATAAATGGTTATACTGAATATTAAAATAGAACCATGACAAACACGTTAAATAACTTGATTTGCATGCACAGTAAATGTTGATATATTGTTTTATGGACATATTATTTCAGAGGTTCCCGAGAATTATTGGAAGACCCTGACAACAATTTATCTGCCTCAGATTCCGATTCGCCTATTCCTACTTGTATGCCTTTCTCTTGGTTTGGAGATAGCCATAAAGAACATAGCTCTAGTAGCACCCTGAGTTTTTCCCAGGGTGGGCAGGACATTGCCATTGAACAAAGTCAAGAGAAGACCAGAAGCAAGGTAAATGTAGTCTGTTTGAATATGTTATGCACATTTAGATATGCTGACTTCCTCAATTGCTTGGATTTTCTAGAGCTATCTTATGTCTTCTTCAAACCCAAAGGACTACCTTATATCGTGTATAAAAGCTGGAAATGCAGTTTATGCATTAGTCATCACTGCAAATATTTCTAGGAATGTTTATGTGAGAACTGCAGAGATCCCTCTTAATGTGTGAAATTTCAGTATGGCATGAAATGCTAGCTAAATTTAGCTTCTACGCTACAGCCCAGAAAAAATTACTGAAATACATAGGGTTGGATTCAGAGCTTCTCCTGATAAGGCAGTACTTCATTTGGAGTAATTCACGTCATGGGAAAGAGCCCTTTTTCTTTCTCTTTAGTCAAATCATCTGTCACTTCACTATTTAAGGAATAATCCAGTCCTTAGGGCATTGGATTTAGCAGTATAAAGGACTGCTAAGGGAGAGAGAGAGAGAGTTAGAATTGTTGAGCTCTATTCCACCAGGAGAAATATTTTGCTAGATCAAAATCTTTCTGGGTTCAGTAGTCCTTTCATATTGTTTATTAAATGTAGTTTATTACAAGCTAGAAAATAACTATTTCTTTCTCCTAGCTTCTTTCAATTTTTATTGAAAAAATAATTAAAACAAATTGCTTCTGACAGTTTTTCCAAATATTTATAAATATATGTATATTTGTACAACTGTTAAAGCAACTAACCACGGGTACAGAAAAAATACTAATGCTAACTTTCGTTAAATTAACATGTCTCTACTTGGCAAATCTTGATTAGTAATGATGGATCCAAGAACTTGCAAGATGGTTGTCGAGATGTTTAAAAAAGAATGTGAAATGGGAGAAGGCATGAATCCATGCTTTGTTTTTTAAAATAAAATTCTTGTTAAATCAAAAACGTTACTATTAAACTCCTTGCCTCAAATTTTAACAGCACCACTAAAGTACTGAGTCAAAAAGTTGATATATGTGGCCTTATTTCCTGCCTGCTGCAGTAATTTAATTAATTTAATTAATATTAATTGATCATACTAAGCAAACTACTTTTTGATACCAGTGATCTACCATATCTTTCGGGAAAAAATTCTATCAGCTCTGAAATTTTCTTGGTTAAGATGCAAACAACATATTCAAAATAGTAAAATTGTTCAATATACAGTTAAACTAGGCAAATTTTCCTCTAAACTCCTTAAGCAGCAACACATGGGAGACAATGGGATTCCTCTGCTATAATAAAAATATGTTAAATAAATTTGCTAAAATGTTTATCACTGAGAGGGGCTCTTGCATATTTTATGTATCAAGAGCAGGGGTGAAATCCTACTGGTTCAGACTGGTTCGGGCGAACTGGTAGGGATGATGATCATTGGTTCGCCAAACCGGTAGCAATCATCCCTGGTGGCCCCGCCCATGCTCGCTTGCCTGCTCGCCTTTTATTTATTATTTATTTATTTTATTGTTTTGATTTATATACCGCTCCATCTCCTCAGACTTTTCTGGCTCACTTGCCTCTTCTGGCTCACTCGGCGCACCTTGGGTTGGGGCCTGGGGCCCAGGGATATGCCCTGATGCCACGGAGCCACCACCTGCTTGCTGCCCGCCTCAACTGGGTCAGGGAATGCACCATTCCCTGGTTCCGGTCTAGTACTGCCGCCCACCTTGACTAGGTTGGAGAATGGATCATTCCCTGGCTCAGGCTGTGCCATGGAGCCACTGCCCGCTTTCCCTTCGCCACGCAACACGTCCTTATCTTCCTCCCATGGCAGGCTGCCAGGGAAGGCAAGCCAGGGCTGAGCCATCGCTGCTGGGCTCCCGCCAGCCCACATCTTGCCCTCCTTGTGGCAAGATGCCTGCAGCTGCAGCCTCTTTTTTCCAGTGTGCCTGGAGGCGCTTCTTGTAGCGAAAGTTACCGTAGCTGCTCCTTTTCTTAAATGCGCCACTGCCATCGCGACCCTGTTCCATGCACCAGCTGCGCATGCACACACCGTTTATTCGTTCGTCATTCATCAGTGACAGCAGGCAATGGTGTTTGCATGCATGGCCGGCGCTTGGAACAGAATAGCTAAATCTGTTAAAAGCTATATTTTCTGTCATTACAGAAAGTAATTATTCAAAAGCTGATTCTAATAATGTCATCATCTTGTCTAGTGCTTTGTTTTATATCCCATAGAATATTTATAAGCTTGCATTCTACTTTGTGATAAATATTAATTTAGTGGATAAATCTTTCTCTAGCTTGGTTTTCTTTTATAGATTCTTTTGTTATTTCAGTTTGGTGATAAGCTTGGGTATGAATTCCAAGCCATGGGTTTTTTTTTCATTTTGTCTGCCTTTTCTTTGACAGAAGTATTTGCCAACATAATTTTAATCAATTTAAGCCTGCTTGCAAATGGCTGAAAGGTTTCCTTTCACTGGGGAAAACTTATTTTGTATGGCTTGTCAGCTGGCAAAATAGATTGAATCAATCAGGAAAGTAGCTCTTGTTAGATTCACAATCATCCTAAGGTTTAACTAAACCATAATATAATTTTGTTTATTTATTATTTCGACTTAGGATGTTGTGTGAACTTAGCCAGTGCAGTTTGTAATTCATCAGTGAAACAATAATGGGTTGGATCCAAACTCACCATTCTGTAGCTCCATTAGCACAATGCATACATTGATGAATGTATTTGTGTCCAAGAGTCTTATGGGACGCAAAACAAACTCTTGTTTCCCCAGATAGTGTATCCCCACTGTAGAGTTGACTGGCACTTCCTTTTTTCATCCAAATTAGTTAATATATGTACCACATTAAATACATTAATACAAGAAATATGAAATGCACATTGATTGAGTCATATCATCATTGAGTAGAATCACCACTTAATTTTTATGTGACTATCAAATCCATATTGTAGTTCATCTTGCACAATTTAGCTATTGCACAAATGCTTTTTGCAAATTAAACAAGGTCTATTAAACAAGTAGTTTCATATTCTATTATGATGACATCCCACGAGTTGCTGTTAAAACTAGTTATACTTTCTTTATGTTGTTATTAAATCGATTGGATAAAGTTCACTGTTGAACATTTTTCTCATGCTGTTTCTTGATGTAAAAGTGGGACCTCTTCAAGAAAAATATACGTAGCTTTAAAGAGTGTGGTCATAATCAGTTCTGCCCATTGCTCTTCAATTCCCCATTGAAGATAAATACGTAATAAAATAATTAGTAGTCTAATTTCTACCCGTTAAGCTACCTGTTCCCTAGGTGATTCTGATAATTAATCATGAGCAGTGTTTGAAACACAGCCTAAATAACAAACACTAAATGAGTTGTACTTGCACGTAATGTTAAGTAAGTTAAAAGTTTTAAAACAGGTTCAGTCTCTGGGCTATGAAATATTAAGTTGCTAAACATTTATAAGTAATCCAGGCATGCTATTCAGCAGGTTCTGACAGGTTCTGGAGAACCAATAGTGGAACTTCTGAGCAGCTTGGAGAACCAGCAAATACCATCCCTGGCTGGCCCCAGAGTGTGGTGGGAATGGAGATTTTGTAGTGTCCTTCCCCGGCCCCCCCCCCCCCCCCCCCCCCCCCCCCCCCCCCCCCCCCCCC
>JANHFP010001659.1:14557-28034 GCA_032468135.1 Calamaria suluensis
GAGGCGGTTGACAGCAAATTAAAACACATAATATACCCCCTCTCCTGATACAAGATCCGTCATTGAGGGAACCTGAGGCCAGGCCTGAGGACTGTTACATAACTTGTGAATATTCTTGAGCTATAGTTTCTACTCAAAGAGCTGATGGCAGCTGGGGCCAAATAGAGACCACTTACTGCAACTGATCCAAAATGCATTGACATGGGTAGTAATGGGCATACCCACATAACACCTCCAATTCTTGAGATGCCCTGGTATTGTTCTTCCAGATATTGTTCAATCTGTTAGTGATTATCTATAAAGGCTGGTATGGCTTTGTTTACCAACCAAGAAAGGTTGGGGATTATTATTCTATAGTCCATCCTATATAATTCAACAGAGTGGGCACAACCCAAGACCCATCTATTAAACAGTATCACTTGATGAGACATAGGAAGTAGGCCACCTCTCTCATATTTGAAACAATATTCCCTTCAGAGATTTATATGGTTCCCTACTCTGACCTTATTTAAACAAGCCTTTAAAACCTGGTTCTTCCCCCAATCTTGAGCTAGAATGTGTGGTGATCCCTTATATGATGTTTGAAGAGTGAGATTTCATTGTTAATATTTTTCAGACATTTTCATTATTGGATTCTATTATTTTAAACTTAGATGTCACCCAGATTTAAAACAGAATCAAATTACTTATACATCAAATAATAATAATACAAATCACCCATTTTAAGGACATCTTTAATTTTGCTACAAAAACTTGAATTATACATTTTTGTTTCTTTTTTTCCCTTTTGAATGACTATTCGGGATAAATAAACTTGGAAGGAAACTCCAAAATAAAAAGGCTGCAATATGAAGGGCAACCAACAAAATTGCTTCTCCTTTACATAATTGGAAATAAACCAGTAGCTAATGCTGCTAGTGGAAATCTCAGTTTTCCATTAACATTTATAATTTTGTATATGAGATGACCACTGGTCTCAAGGAATAACCTTGTCACTAACCCTGTATTCATAAAAGATTTCCTTCCTACTGATAAAACCTCAATATCTATATATTATATGTTTGGAAGTAATACATAAATGGTTGTATAAGTGATGAATATTATTGTAGATATATATTATATAGCTTAATGCTATTGTTAAGTAGGTGCTTTTTATTTTTGCATTTTTCAAAAAAATACTTTGTCTCCTTGTGATTAGTTCCAAGGGATAAGTTAACAAAACATTATTTTCACTTGTTTGCAGAGTAGAATTTTCATAGATGATTCATATCATAGCATGCCAAGTTGTGATCTATCAGGGTTAGTGGCAGAGCCTAATCTTTCAGGGCGTTCACACACTTTAACCTTCTCTTCAGATGAGGTGAGTTTCAGTGTGTCTGTGTGTGTTGTTAATGTCATAGTTCAGATCACCTTGCCATTATAGTTTGCCTAACATAACAGTAGGCATTAGTCAGTTTTTGGTCTGCTACTTAAGTTTGATACATTATTTTTCTTTGTTAATATTATCATTATTTTCTGTAAATGTACAATACATTTATTACATGTATTTCTAAATATAATAAATGGTATTCTTATTAAAGCATTTAAATGAAGTGATGATTTTATCAATTATTTGTTTTATAATTTATTTTTGTATTTAATGCCACAATCCATATAAAAATAAAATCATCATTTAGACAATATATCTCTGAAAAGATAAAGACATTTATGTTTCCAAACATTGGTCCAATAAGCACATCATTTTTAACTGGAACCATATCTATGATTTATTGAGTTTTAGTAGCTCTGATGAATCCAATATACTTCATAAGGATGGTAGTGATAGAATTGATATAAATGGCATGTGATGGCATTTCTAACAGAACTACAGAGTTCTCAAGTGCCATTTTCCATGCTAAGATGCTTCTTCAGTCTTTGGACTATAAAGTGTAATTGAAATTATTTTAGAATCTTTTTAAAGTGGTAAAACTCTGTCTTTCAAAATTATGCTGGATTAAATGAGGGCTTTTGTTTTTGTTTGTCATAAAAGATAAGAGTCCTTTATGTGGTTCTTAGCCTGCATATAGTTTAACAAAATATTTTTGCTAGGTTTTTTTTTTTTATATATATCCGTTTTTATGTTCTTGGGGCTTCTTTGTAAGAATTTTATTTTGGAGTTTAAATTATTTTCCTGTATCTCTGTCTTCCAGTTGTCTTAAGAATGTTGTATTTTTAAAGCGGTTTAATTAGTTTGGGCTGTATTTTTTGTTTGTTGTTTGTTGTTTTTGTTTGTTGGAAACATGAGTTGGATTTGGTGGCAGAGAATGATGGCTCCATCCATGTTTTGTTTAAAATTATGACTTTCCTACTTAAAAGAAATAAACTGGATTCTCTGGTTTGCTTGATACACTAAAGTAGGGAAAGGCAATATGTAGCTTGTACTGTGCTTATTGTCTCCAGCCTTCTCCAACTTTGCAATATTTATTAAAACTTGGTAATGAACTCTTGAATAATGGCATTGTAGCCAAAAAAATAAAATGGGATTAGTATAGCCATTTAATCCCCATTTTACAACATGCTAAATACAGTGAACAAAAATACTTTACAGTATTTACACCATTTACAGTATTTAAGTTTACAACAGAGTCCCCAACCCCCAGGCTGTGGCCTATTAGGAATTGGGCCGCACAAATGGTGGGCTGGCTCGTGCACATGCAGCCCTTGCACAAGAGGCGGGCCAGTGCACAAGGGCTGTGTGCACAGTCAGGCCAGCCCGCTGCTCACATGGCCCAGTTCCCCTCTCCCACCCAGCCGGGTCGCCAAGCCTCAAAGGTTGGGGACTGCTGATTTATAGTACTAGCTGACTACCTGTATCTGAAACTGGTTCTTAGTTAGATGTACCAGCTTGTATGACTTGTCTCAAGTTGTGCTTTAACTCATTCTAATCCATATTATGGCTTAATGCAATGCACAAATTAGTGTATACTTCAGTCCGAGCAGGGCCACCGAGATTAATACAGTAACTGAGTTTAAAATTGAGGCATTTTAGACTTCCACTTACGTCATGGATTTGAAATTAATGGCATATCTTGGTCCAGAAAGAACATGCAAACTAAAATAGTAGATTGCCAGTTTGTAGCAAACAGGATGAAATTCCAGGATCAAATGTGTCCAGCTACTTTCTGGAGGTGTAATCTGCTATAGGAGAAATTTGTAAAGTAATATGGTTTATATATTGAGAGGTGAAATTGATCTCAGAAAAATCATTGGAATGCACTGTCAACGTTTTGAAGTAAAACTTTTCTGCGTAGAGAAAGCACAGTGTTGTGCTCAGTAGATGGTGTTGATTAAGATTATTTTCTTTAGTCAAAGATTGTATATATTTTTTTAGAAAACCCACACCTTTATTTCTGGATAAAAGATAGGATAGGTAGAAATGGTAGTAATGACAAAGAACATGGTCTCTCTAGTTCTCTTAGCAATATCTTCATGAGACACTGCAAACAAGGGCAAACAAACCAATTCACCAATAAAAGAAAACTTTGCAGTTAATTATATATTAAAACCAACATAGAATTATGTATACATAAGTAAGCATTACAATTGCCTCCATTGGCCCATCCACTGAATTAACAGAAATTGCATGCCTAAATCAAGCAATATAAAAGTGGTTTCAGATTTCATTAAGTTGTTTTCCTTCTATTTTTTTTAAAAATTGGTCCATCGTTAAGTTCCAGAATTTTTACCATTAATTTCAAATTATTTTTCTGCATTTTTATCAGTTTAATTGTATAATTAGTGAAGTTAATAACAGATGTAATTTATCAAATTGTTCCTGTGTAAGTACAGTCATGCCAAAATTTTGGCAAAGCTTGTTTATTGTCTTAATGGTGCTCACTTTGTGCTATTACGCACATTAAAACCAGCATGAAATGTTATTTAACTTTAAAAGAGTAACTGACTCATCTATTCAAAAGACGTGAACATTTTATATGGAGAACAATGTAAAGAATGGTCTCGGAGGTCTAATGATTAAACCTGTTTTGACATAAGTATGTTTTAAAATCTTAACTTGGAAGTCCATCGTGAAAGCCTTCTAAGATTTTAAAACACTGTACATGTTCTTTTTTTAGTTTTAAAGTCAATAAAATTAAACTATTGTTTATTGGGGGAAATTGATTAATTTGATTTTACTCAATCAGACCTTAGATGATGAACTTTCAGCTATTGGAAAACAAAACCAGTGGCACAGCAGGCCCATTTCTGAATGGACTACGCAACAGGTTTGCCACTGGCTAATGGGAATGAACATGGACCAGTACATCTCAGAATTCACCACCAAGAATGTTGATGGGCAACAGTTAATGCTGCTTGACAGTGAAAAGTTGAAGGTAAGTACATGTTTC
This sequence comes from Calamaria suluensis, assembly GCA_032468135.1. Taxonomy (NCBI): domain Eukaryota; kingdom Metazoa; phylum Chordata; class Lepidosauria; order Squamata; family Calamariidae; genus Calamaria; species Calamaria suluensis. The sequence goes on from JANHFP010001659.1 coordinate 18,943, forward strand.
TGTCTAAATCTGTATTACGCTTAAGGTAATGGTATAAATGCATACCATTTATAAATACATAAACAGGATACCATTTTTACTATATTTAGTAAATCCTGGGTGGAACAGTGCATTGTATGAAATCGACTTTTTACTTACAGAATAATGCAGTCATATTTAAACTCTTCCCTTCCTATCTAGAGTTTATAACATTAATTTGCGGTTTGTTCTTGATTCTACATACTCTTTCCATGACAGAACAACAACACTGACTATTGTATTTCCCTAAATGGTTAAAAAATGACATAGTACATTCTATAGGAGGGCAAAGCCATGCCAATTTGACACTGTTGTTTTTTTCAGGAAACTGCTTCTTCAGGATTATGTTGTAAAACTATTTTAGGATTTACTTCCTAAATTATAGGAAACAATATAAGGCAAGACTTTATCAGAAGCAAGTCACGTTGCATTCAATGAGAATTATTTACTATTAAACAGTATAGGATTATAATCTATCCAAATTCATTATAAGTTTTTATTTGGATTGAGAAAGAGAGAATTGTATAGGCATGATGTAATGTGCTTAAAAAAGCCAAAATGGGTTTATAGTCTTATCAGAGGTTGCCACCTGCTGATTAGAATTTATATTACATCTGTTTAGCACATTACTCTGATTTCATCTATCCTTTTTAAGAAATACAGCATGGTATATATGGGTTTTCTTTTAATTTTGATAATTATCATGTGAAGTTGAGTTATTCCAGAAATACTGTTAAGACTAAGCCAGTGATCTTGATGACTGAGGGGGAGTTAGAATCCTAATTGTTTTCTATTGGCTACACTTCATTTGGTACAACTATTTATTTACATATTCTCTAAATGATATTCCATTTCCCCCCTTCAAAATCCTCTGCCACAATAATTTTTTTGAAAGCACCCTCAGAAGTTGCATCAGTCTGTACATGGTAATAAAAAACAGCTGCTATTTACAGATGTGGGAACACATGTTTAGAACTGGTTACTGGGTTTTAGATTCTGTAGAACTAACAGTTTTTAGAAGAAAGATTCTGAAAAGATTTTCTATAGTCCAATGCAGTTTAGTTAAACTGAAAAAACTTTGGATTGAATCCAGACTTAGACTTGGAACAATCTAAGAATTTCAAAGAATCAATAAAGATTCAAAGATCATCATGACAAACAATGTTAAAGGGTTTGCTACTTTTGTTTATAAGATCAGTCTAAAATGGAGTTAGTGACAATAAGAAGCTGCAACCAAAATAATAATAGTAATATAAAATAATAGCAGCAACAACAATTTCTTGCACCTGTAACTCCATGTAAAATCATTCCATTTCACTTTTACCAAAACTGGGCAAAAATCTTCTAAGGCATGACCTCCACTTTCCAACAAGAGCTGTGAGTCGAGTACACCTAGATTGTGAGTATTCTCTCCTTGACGCCCCATCAAGTCATGGGTTTCTGAATCCATAGCTCCTCCAGCCTGATGGGGTTAGGTCTGAGCCTCTTATTCCCCATCCAGGACCTGCTAGCTTCCAGACACCAGTCAGATGTTTAACATACCTGCCATTTATCCCAGTGATGCTAAAGAACTGGATATCTCCCACATACTGATGACTTCTTTTCAATAATGTTGCCAATTGCTTCTATAGAGGAAGCCATAGAAGTTCAATTTTTTTAAAATTTCTGCTGTAGCTGATACAGGGATATTTTAAATTTTGAATTTTTTTTTTTTAATGGAAATTAATGCTATAAAAAAGACACTCTTTTTACTATATTCTCTACTCAACATACCTTTTCTTTTAAAGGCTTTAGGAGTATCCAGTCAAAATGACCGATCAACAATAAAGAAAAAAATTAAAGATATTAAAAAAACACAAGAAAAGCTGGAGAAACAGAAAGAAAGGTTTCAGAAGAAAGAGAAGGAAGTGCGGAAAACTGGCAAATTGGTGGCTGCTGTGGAATCAAGCTGCTAACATGATTTGATTAACACTACTTTCTTCTGGAATAGCTGGAGCTAAACTAGAGCTATGCCAATATACAGTAATGCTTCAGTCTTTATTGGATAAGAATCCAACTCGAGAAAATGTAACTGTATATTTCTGTATAATTATGGAGGGAAGAAAATGGTAGTTTTACAATGACAGGCTTAGTTTAGCTCCGATTTCTATAGTCCTTTCCCATTTATACAGTTGCATTAAAATATTTTCAATTTTCTATATTTAGATTATTAACTTTTACTAATGGATATTAAATTAACTATTTTTCAAGAAATATGTATATATGTGTCTGGCTAATTCCCTCAAGTGTCTTTGGAAATGGCACATACAATTTATTAAAACACAAGATGTCATACAAATTACAGTGTAACGGGTATCTGGTGAACAGATGCTATCAGGTCATTCATTATGTTCTGTTGGAGATAGTTTGTTGCCCACAGTATTGTATAGAAAGAAATTAAGTATTAAAAAGTAATAGAAAATTAATTTAATCTAATGAAGTGTTTACAATCCGTATTTTTCAGAGTTCATTTTAATTTCAAAGCATTGTAATAATATAATTCGTTAATATTTTCTAAAATACGTTTTTCTATGTTTTGAATATGTTAAGCATGACTTCAAAAGTTATCTTTTATATACTTTTGTATACAATGGTTTTTATAGTTCATGTGATTAATAAGGTCAGAATGCATAACCCTTTCCTACTTAAATGTTTGAGGACCAAATTATATTTTTGATTATTTTTACGATGCTGTTGGTCTTCCAGATTTACAATTTCCAGATAGAATTAGTCTCTCTCCATTTAAATTAAACACGAGGTTTCTGCATTATACATATTTACACTGAAGACTTCAACATGTCTTTGTTTTCATGAATTATTATTTGTTCTCCCAAATGGTGTAAGTCACAATTAATTTGCCATTGAGCAGCAGCACAATCTTTTGTAAAATACACTATCTTAGAATGACACTTTTGAAAAACGGAATAAATTTTGTTCAAAAAAGAGAAATCTGAATTTTGGAATGTTATTAATTCTTGTGAACATTGTAGAATGTAATCTAATAGGCAAACTGTTGGGGAAAAACCCTACTGTTTCAAAGAACCCAAATTATGATTCATTTTTCACATAAGCTTTTCACATTTTTTACAGAAAATTATGGTCTTTTCTTTTTTTGTTAAATCTGTAAATTATGCGCCCAGAAAATCTATTCCTAGAGGGTGACGAACTCACTTTGTATCAGGCCGCTCTCCAGATATTATGCCTCATCTTAATAACTATTCTAGAATGGTTGAAGAAAATCCATTCTCTGAAGAAACAATTGAAGCTGGTGATAATGGCGCCTTGCACGAATGGAATGCCATACTGGAATCTAATGATCTGACCTATTAAGAAGGGTTGGAGACATGAAACATCTAAATAATGATCCAACAAGTTCATGTGAGTGTAAGAGCATCATGGCAAACCAGCTCATCCGCTGTTGTTCAACAGCAGGGTTAACAACAAATGCAGGCTTCCAAGGACAATGGAAGGAGAGGCCAGTGTATTAATTTTATAAAGAAGAACCAGAAACAGTAATTCAAGGTACAAAGAGTAGAATTGGATGATATTAATGCTGAACACATTTTAAAAAATGAAGATTTTAATAAGCAATGTTTATCAGTTTTTAATACATTTATGGCCTCAAAAGTGTATACCAATGATCTGGAGGAAAGCCCAGGTTATTGAATTTTTGAAATCTGGGAAAGAACTAAACAAATCCAAGAAACTAAGTCTTCTCATCTACCAAGCCTTTAAACTCTACGACTGTTCTAATAAACAGAACACTTCCTATTATTGAACCAACTCTTCTTGCCCAAAAAGCTGGTTTCTGCACAGGTCAGATACTTAAACTTGTCCAGCATATAGAGGATGGCTTTTAATCAAGTCTAATCACAGGAGCTGTTTTTATGGACTTATCTGCAGCTCATGACACAGTAAATCACAGGAAACTCCTGACCTTGCTGACTAACTGCTTTGACTCGATCTTTGGTCTGGGTAGCTGATAGAAACAATAAGAAAATTCAAACTACAAAAACTTTATTCAGAATGTTCAGAGTCTGATTGTCCACTACCTGGACTGAGAGATCAGATTTAAATTTTCTTTTGTCTCTTTGAACCTTTTGGGATGAGATTTCTTTCTGTTCTCTACAAAATGTAAATGTTTCAGTCCATAGTCACATATATTCAGAAGTAGACTACAAACATTTCTTGTGACCGGAATGAATTGAAAATGCATCTGAAACAGGAGCTGTCATCCATTCAATACGCTGTAGGCCTTTTTTTTTAAAAAAAAGAGTCAAACTTTATTATTTTTTTACAAAAATTAGTGTCAATTTTCTTACAAATCCAACTTTTCATAGTACAAGACTAATATTCTAAAAACAAAAAGTGATTGCTTTCCATTTTACTTTTCAACTATTGAGGACAATGATATTTGTATTGAGTACTATCAATGTGAGAAATTCCCATAAAGGTGTATTATTATTTTAAATACTGTGTTAATAGAAATCAAACTTCAAAATAACAGCAAATAAATCCACTTTGTAGCATAAACAATTATTTTCTATAAACTTTCAGTAATATGAATTATCAAACACCCAATACCATCTCATTTCAGTAAGGACAAAATATACATATATCCAAAGGCCTATATGCAAATTAGTGGTGTCTGTTAAACCTATTTGTATCATTTGCAGTCCAGCATGTGGCAGGTAATTTCATTATTGGATTATCAGACTATAGGCTTACTTGACTGCTGTTGACATTTGTACTTCATTCAAGGATAGATAGTACTAATAGTCTTTCTCTGGTCCCTTGCCCCAGATCATATTTTCTTGAGGTTCAAATGGACACCTGAGCTTGAAAAAGTAACTTTTCAAGGGCCAAATCCATCTATCAAGCTCCTGATTGATGCTTCATGTAATGAATTATTTCCTTCCAACAATGATTAATTCCATAATGTAGGTTTACTATGTACTGTAGCATATTTGAAAACTACCAGCACTGATCTACCAGTATTGAAAGGATAATCTTATCGTGTGATTTAATACAGTTATCTTAGTTTCTTAATAGAGGAAATGTAAAGTTTCCCAACACAAAGGTAGCTCTAGTCTGCTATTTTCTTGATCATCTAAAATCCATACATATATTGGCACTGTCATGTTTTAAGGCTTTCTCTTAAGTAAAAATGGGTTAAGGATTACGGCCTTAAGCATTGTAATTGATAGGGGAGTTCCTTAGCTGCCATCTCTATAGGCTCTCCATTGTACTTCTAACAGCTGCCTACACGAGAAAAAAGTCGAATAGGAACATTATTTTTCCACAAAACTGCCTGAACCTTTTCATAAGGAATTTAAAACAGGGCTGCTCTCAGAACGTTTTTCCCAAGAAATTTCACCAGTTACCCTAGAAGTGATCAGCAATTTCCACTTTAAGTAGAATGTAAAGTGTTTCATAAAAACACTTGCACCGAGGCATGGCACTCAAATCAGCTTTTTCAAGTTTGCTAAACATGGAACAAAAAGGCCTGTTTTCCAAACGAATCTTCTGACACCTTTGGTCTACCTTTGCTTTCATTCTCCCAAACATGGACCTTATAATGAAGGCTCATAGTTCATAGAGCAAGGGGCACAGGGTCTATCACTGCTATTGTCCAGACCTACTTAAGCAGTGTAAAGGAGGCTGGTTTATGGGGAAGTTGATAAATGAGATTTATTTTGAACATAAGATAGGTAAGCATGATGAATTTTAAAAATTTCTTGTTATGGAGTTGTCATTTTGTTGCCTTTCTTCCTCCCTGAATGGCTGACCTGAGTCCAACTGATGGCGCTTCCTCACTGGGCTCTGTTCTATGGCTATGCTGAACGATTATTGGCTACAGGTATTAAAAAACATTTAAAACATGGCTATTTTCTCTATTGGTAAGAAGCATTCAGGATGGGCTGCCACCACCTTTTCTTTGGTGGTTCTAAGACAAAACAATGAAGCTAATTCGAACTGGCACCATTGTTCCCTTATAGGAAGAAGATTCACAGTAGGTTAAGTTTTGTTCCATCAAATATTGGAAATATTCTATCACGACTGCAGATGAGGATAACTGCGTATCATCTGGGATCAGTCTGTCTGAGTAACTGGGGAAGTATGGGGGGGGGGGGAATGAGGGCTATAAAAAGGTGCATTTCAAAAATAAAAAGCTTGAGAGTTGAAACATACTGGAACACAATGAAGCACAATAAAAGGCAATTAACTAATGTTAGTATTGAGTAAATGGTTTTACTTGCAAGAAACAACTTATTTTATGTATCTATCTAGTGCAGGGCTGTCAAACTCCTGGCCTGCGGGCCAGATACGTCACACGCTGGCCACACCCGTGTCCGGTTTAGCGAAGGGGAAAAAAAATCCCGATATGTCACATGATACCACCGTAACGACATGAGTTTGACACCCCTAGTGATTGTAACTGCTTTGCACTCTTAGTTTTTTTATTGTCCTTGTTAGCTATCTAATATTTTTTTACAATCCAGGGCTCATTTTGCTGGAAGAGAGGATGTATTTCATCTTCTGACCAAAAATTATTTTTTGTAGTTACAATATAGTATTACGTACTTCAAGATTCCTGATGGAATACAGGATGTTGTTTCCTACTTCTAAGAGGAGTGGTACAATGGCTACAAACTAATGCTCAACAACAGCCTCCCAGATGAGAGAAACTCAAAGCTGTAACAGGCATTTTGCAAATAGGGCTGGTTTTGTTTTAATTTCAAAGTATGTGGTTTCATTTTGCACTCAACCCATTCTGTACTGATCGATCTGAAATTCATTATATATGGTCTCCTTATAGGGTCTTCTGAAACTTTCATCTCAGTCAGTCAGTCAAAAATGTTCTAGTTATCTTTTGACTTGAAATGAGAATGGGAAATAGGTCCCAAACCCAATCTGCAGTGGTGTTGGGCTTCAAATCACTCAGGGTGTGTGTATGATGCTTTCCCAAGTTTCAGTCGAGGGAGTTAAGCCAATCTTCTTCTCTGCGTCCCACTAAATCCAGTACTATTCAGTGGGACATGTAATGTAATGCAATGTATTTAAGTCTGCAGTTTCAAGCTACATCTTTTACCCATGCAATGGGGTTTTATTTTTTAGTAGACATACCACTTTAAATAACTACAATAGTAAAGGATTACCAGTGATATCAGTATTCAACTGATTTCAGTGGAATGAACTTTCTTTTTAACAGCTAGGTCATTTGTCAAGTCTGTCTTGCAGAAAGGGAAAACATAACTGGAATCTTTACAATACGCCATAAAGCAATATAAATAAAATGACACAGTATATAACATTCCGATTTCTGTTTTCTTAGAAAGCAAGCATGTCTCACTGTTCTATGGAAATATTACAATAAATGTGAAAAGAAACTAATGCATAGCAATCATATGGCAACCCTTACCTTGCATATTGTGATCAAACTCTGTGAGACCAACTGTATTTGGCAACACTTGTGTATGAGTAGTATTCTATTAGGAAGGGTTTTATCAACATTACTAAGCTCCCTGAACATGAATGGAAAGTTATTACACCCTTTTAAATTCCATTAATATCCCAGAGGAAAATAAGACTAACTTAACTTGGTAGTAATTCAAGAGACCGGACTCCTTTCTAGGACACGGGTGGCCCTGCATCCTTAAAAGATTTGTGTTGCTCTCTCTCCTCTCTCTCTCACCTGGACTAGCCAGGTGCTTTGAGTCCTTTGAAGTATGATTTATTTCAGTGACAAAAGATTTAAAATAGTTCCAATTTTTTAAAACAAAACAAATGAGGCTCAAGCACATCTACGTCTAGCTATAAATATATACCTACAAAATTAAAGCTAAAGAGTTGTTTATGCTGACAGCAACCAGTTAATCAATTCCGCATTAACACACACAAAAAAATGAACAAACGAGATAAGTTCACATTGTTTCTCTCACATTGTAAAAGCCCTTCTGAAGTCCTTGAGAGCAAGAGGCTGCGCCAGTGCAACTGATCCCAGAGGTGGTGTACTAAAGTAAAGAATCCATCTCATGAAATGTTCACTGGAATGACTGGGTGGTTAAGCAGAACAATGTTTGAACACACGGTTTTAGGGTCTTTTATCCCCTTATGCTCAAGTAAACTAAGGTGCATTTTGCTGCAGTAATTTAAAGATGCAAAGAAGGAGAAAAAAACACCACTTGTTAGAAATGAACACTGTGAAAAACTCTAGGCAATGATATGGTTTTTCAGACTCCAGTTTGGATATGGAGAGGCATCCTTCCCCTTTAAACATGTGATAGTGGTGCTAATAGGTAAGCTGACCATATGTGACAGGACACGCTTTGGCTCAGCACGCCTGGCCTCCTGCTGCTATGTGCTGCGGTATGTTGTCATGTCCTTTGGTTCGCTACTTGGGACACACCAGTCATCTGCTTCGTGATTGGCCGTGTAATGTTTCCAAGCCGATTTGTTATACACCGGCAGTTTTTCAACCGACTCAGTTGATAAAGCCTGCAGCCAAACGGAGAAGGTTGAGGCGTTAATCACTTGCTAGGAACATGTTTTGTATTTTAAACTGAAAGGAATTTGCCACAACTGGTCCCTGACATACCTTTATGAAGACAACAGCATCTGTGCCATAGCCCTCCAGAGAATAGAGCTTCAGGTCTCCTTGGAAGTACTGAGCATACAGGCGCGATATAGGTAGACCATAACCAAATCCGGCCTACACCAAAAACAAAAGAAAATCTGAAACGTCTGAAGCAGATTTAATGCTCAAAAGACAGATGAAGAGGCCAAAACATTTACTTTTGCCACAAAAAAGAAAATGAAGGTACAACCCAACATGAAGACATAATATTCCATGTGGTTTTTTTCCCACTGATGCCAAGGAATTTTTGCACAATTCACATTTTGCCCTTTCGTTCACTTTTCTCCCTAAATTTGGAAAAACTTGTTCTATATAAAGGTAAGGTTTCCCTTGCACATATGTGCTAGTTGTTTCCGACTCTAGGGGCCGGTGCTCATCTCCGTTTCAAAGCTGAAGA
>JANHFP010001659.1:30002-41402 GCA_032468135.1 Calamaria suluensis
AGAAATGTTATTAACAATATGAATATTATTATCTTGTATACATGTAAAACAATAAAAATATTGTTTGCAAAAAAAAAATGTTAACAAGGTTGTCCTCTGCCTGGTTGCTAAGTGGGCTTGGCCATGGTAGGTGTGGCCTAGTCAACCTCCTGCAACATGGCAGCCGAGGAGATGTTTTCGCCCTCCCCAGGCTCCAGAGGCTTTCCTCGAGCCTCCAGGACAGCGAAAACAGCATCCCCAGGCTCTGGAGGCCTTCTGGAGGCCAGAAACAGGCTCGTTTCTGCCATTCCCAAACTTCCGATAGGCCTGTTTTTTGCCCTTCCTGAGTCTCCACACGCGCCCTGCACTTACGTGCAATCAAAACGGGCCACATGGGGTCACCTGGGAGGGGAGGGGTGGGAGGGGCCAGCCAGTCTTTGCAACTACCGGTTTGGCGAACCAGATGTAAAATTAGCATCTGGTTCGTCCAGACCGGCTGAATCGCACCCTTGTATCTGACTCATTTTCAAAATATGAGGGAAGCAACTGTTTTGGCAAATGTAGGGATTCTGACTTCTCACAATGGTGTGGCCTTCCTATTCTTATGTAGGATTATCTATTTACCTGCTTTCTTGTAAGTTCTCAAACGCACAGGCAGTCTTACCCTTAGGGGAGATCTGTAAGGGTGTACAGACACATACCTGGCTCTAAAGTGCAGGTAAAGTGTGTCACATTTTCAGAAACAGCCAGCAGACTGGCAATGCTCCTGAAGCAGAATCAGACAGAAAGTTCAGCAGAGCACCTAAATAGATCTTCTATGTACAGGGCATGTACTCATTAAAATTTAGCTACTTGCCCTAAAAGCTTTCCCTACCCCCACACATGCTTAACAAATCTAGAGGGAGATAGTATGATGTTTGGGAAATCTGACTAAGGGAAACAGAAAAAGAGTACATAGAAGAGATCAGTACAAACCTTGAACAGTTCGAAAACCATGTAGTAGAGATGTGATGGCACATATACCACTTGCATAGGCTGCCCCGGTGATTTTACTGTAAAACAAAGTGAGTAAAAAAGATCAGTTCTACACCAACAGCCACTGTTAATTTTGGATCTCTCCATGAGTCAACAGTATAGCTGAAAGATTACTAAAATCCATTTACTTTGATCCTGGCTAAGGATTCACATGAGACTGTAGAGTTATGTAGCCTTCTCCTCTTCTGGTTGTTACTCTCATTCATAAAAAGGTAAAGGTTTCCCTCGCACATATGTGCTAATCGTTTCCGGCTCTAGGGGGCGGTGCTCATCTTCATTTCAAAGCCGAAGAGCCAGCACTGTCCGAAGATGTCTCCGTGGTCATGTGGCTGCCATGACTCCAAAGGCGCACGGAACGCTGTTGCCTTCCCACCAAAGGTGGTTCCTATTTTTTTTACTTGCATTTTTTACGTGCTTTCAAAATTTCTAGGTTGGCAGAAGCTGGGACAAGTAACGGCAGCTCACCCCGTTACCTGGCACTAGGGATTTGAACGGATGAACTGCCGACCTTCTGATCGACAAGCTCAGCTGCCTCACCCGTTGAGCCACCGTGTCCTTCATTCGTAGCACACTGCATCTCATTCATAACACACTACAAACTCAATTTGAAATCTCTTAAAACCAGTCTTTCTTTGAGATAATAAGTCTTTTATTTGAGAGATAAGTCAAATGTGTGTTATTCGAAACCTATGTTTGAGAAAAGTACATTTAAAAAAAAAAAATTGTCTCCTTATGTTAGTTTTAGACCCAGTGACTGCAGCGTCATATACACTCTTAATGTGATTGTGTTTAGCTATCAATATTTGATCATTCTTATGAGGTAGTTGTGCATGTCTGTGTGCAAGTGTGCACCACACATGCATATATAGAGAGGACAGAGCGCTAAAATGTATGTTAAAACTAACCAAGAATAAAAAGGATTAAACATCATTACATACTTAGTAGAAATTACTGAAAAATGTAACAGTACTTACTAGAACTAGATAATCTTTTATGTTCTATGCCTCTCCAAAAACTGTTATTGTTTAAAATAAATTATAGCTTCAAAAGGACAATTATGCTTATGAAGTTACTCCATACAGCTCTTGTCTCATTTACATGTTTTTAAACACAAACCACACTGTGGTAAGGCCTAAAGGACCTGCCTGGGAACATACTGTACAGTCCAAGAGAAGATTCATACATGTGGTTGCTGAGCGTCAACACTGATTTGATAGCTAATAGCAGCAACTTATCAGGTAATACATTAATTCTTTACATTAATACTGCAGTCATACATAATTTATGCATTTCAATTCTTTTTAGTCTAACTTTCTATATAAAATCACTAATACAATCAAACACCCCAAATAGGCAATGGAAATTGTTATTACATTTAAAATGATACTGAAGGAGACCAGAATAACAATACAAAAGCATTAGTAAGCAAATAATCTTTTCCTTTCTATGACCCTTTACTATCCTTGATTGAATGGTGATTGAATGGAGCTGAGAGTTTGCTGACCGGGTGCCCTACCTGATGCCTATGCGGAGTTTGCAGCAGTTATTTTCTCTCTGTACCTTGATAAGAGAAACATCTGCCGCTGCCTAGGATTGAACTGTCAACTTTCTGAGTGGGAGGTGAATGTCTTCACTTCTAGGCCACTGCACTGCCACATATTAGTAAGAAAATAATATTCTCAGCAAAAAAAAAAGGCAGCTACTATTACTAGTATTACCATTAACCTCGGCCTCACCATCAAGGTTTCTGGAATACCATCTACCAAAAGGTTAAAAGGAAGAAAAGCAGTGCCATAGAATCTCTGGGGCAACCTAAATTCATACTACAGATCCATTTGGATTATGATATGCCTACATTGGTCATTACACATAGAACCACCATAACTGCTTCTAGTCATAACCACAGAAAGTTGTTGCAGCTTTTCCATGGGCCAAAAGTTCTCCATATGATGCATAAGATGTCCAAATGTAATGGAGAGTAAGGTGCTGCATATACATCACGATGCAGAAGTTCAAAACACATTTTGAATAAAGGTTAGCTAAAATGTGAAAAGACTTAAAGGATAAAAGCAAATGAAAGATTTCTTGGCACTTATTGCACTATTTGAGGTAAGATATGACATAATGTATGATGTAGTTAGAGAAAATCTCATTTAGGTTTAGCTTGATTGATACTGAATGTTGTGAATCTTCAGCCAGTATATTATTTTACACTGAATTCTAGCCATAGCCCACAGGCATATTTGAAAGATAATTGCACTTAGCTTCCTAAACCCAATTTCTGTAGTGAAATGAGTATGTGCAAACAGCTATTATTATAGGATGTATTCTGAACATGCTAAATATTGTCTATCTCTCTATAAAATGATTCTAGAATTCTCATGACATACAGTCAAAGCACCAAGTGGAGTACTTTGAGCATGCTATTTCTATAACCAACTAAAAAAACTATCTACTGTTACAGAAATATTTAAAGTAAGTCCAAAGCAAAGTAGAGGGATATGGTAAACCTTGCTAGGAATTTGTTAAGAATAGTCAATGAATAAGCAAATCCTCCCCTTTCAAAGCTTACCATTCTTCTCTTCAAGAATAAGTTCTGGAGAACTCATATAATATAAGTCACAGAGGCTCTTCGCATTTTCATAACCATCTGAAAAAAGCAATACAGTTTTGCTTAAAAGATGTACACAAAGACACCTGCATACACACAAACACACACAGAGACACCCCACCCATCCAGAGTTTATTTAATTAGCTGGCAGTTCTTAAAAGAGAGTTCTGAGAAGAAACAGTCATTCACATCCCATCTTTGAATAGCAGCTGACATTTCTCTTGCATTCTTCTGTCTAACTTCAATACCACTTTAACAAGAACAATGTCTATGCTTGGATTATCTGCCCAAATAGGAGACCATTTACCTATCTCCAGCATAGTCTATATTAATATCTTAAAACATGTGGAAGATGTCCAGTACAAATCTCAAAATGGCAAAGCTTTCAAGTAGTCGGAAGAATGGATTCCACTGATTACTTCCTACTTAGCTCCCCTTCAACCCAACAAACTCAACCAAGCAAAATTATACCAACAGCGGCATTTTTTAAAATCTATCTATTCATCACATTTTTAACCACTCATCTCCCTCAGAGAAAGGCTCTCTGTACTCTTGAATTCTATAAATACATATAGGATGTGTAGCTACAGGGATTTAAAATGATGGAAGAGGGATTGAATGCACTATCTCCGATTCTGCACCCAGGATGAAAGTCAATTATGTTGTAATAAGAGGGAATTTTTTACCTCCATATCCTTGGGAATTCTGATGCTGCACACTGTCCTTCCTCTATCAGGCATTTTAGACTAAATCTCCTTTTTGAAGGCTAGCGATTTGGGGAAACATAAATGGCTCCATCCATAAACACAGCCCAATAATTGCATGATCTTAGGCATGTTTCACCAGAATTATTTTCCACTGTGCTTGCTAGCTTTTAATGGTATGGTTTGACACCTGCCTTCATTTTTCAAAATGCAATTTAGAAAATAAAAATTACATTAAAGAATATATTACATTAAACTAATTGTAATGGGAATGCCAAATAAAAATCTCCCAAACACTAGGTCATTCCTAAAAAAATTGGATAACATTGTATTTTTTTACACATAGAATGACACCTCAAGAGTAAACATCATGTCTCAGCAGAATAGAAACTTTCCATGTCTGACAGGATGAGCTTGTACGAAGTCAGCAGTCCAGAAAGGCTGTTTCTTGCCACATTTATTTTCTCACCATGTGGGTCTGAATGTACCTTTTATCACTTCAACAACACTGCATTTAGGATCAATACTTCCAATGTGCTTGGGATGTGCTGGATTAACTTCAACATTTCCTCCAAACAACAAAGCTGCCAAAAACAAAAGCAAAGTAATGTAAATGATTTCACAATAAAGAGGCCATGAGCAGCATCTAGGTGGTGAGACGATAAGGCTGAACAAAAGCAATGGACAAAGATTTACCTCTTCATAACAAGGATGATACTAAGCTATAGTATATATCATGTATATAGAAGATTCATTTTTATTCTTAAAAGAAAACTATTTCTACTTGTTTTACATTACACTGGCATTCTGTGGCCCTTTTTATTGCTCTCAGACTCCCCTCTATGATCTGGAAGAACTAATGATTGTTTCCTAGCATTCTGAGTCACAGCAAAACTATAGTTTAACTCCCCCTCCCAAAGACTTAAGAAGAAAAAATAAAATAGCCCAGCTCTTGCTTGCATACATGACATGGCTTTGCAGTCTCAATATCAGCATTATGCCCACTGTGAGTCCAGGCTCACCACAGTCTAATTGAAATCCTTCACTTTGAAACATTTTCTGACCTTACTCCATAAAAACAATTCATCAAGTTAATAAAAGTACTTACTGTGCTGATTAAGCAACATTCGAATTGAAATCCGACTCATGAAGAAGCGGTCTAAAAAATACTGCACATTCTGACTAGTCACTGGGTCAACCCCATAGTTGTCCTTGTACTCGATCACACCTTGAGCCATGGTAGGAATGACATCATTGTGACGGTTCCGGATTGTTATCACAGTATCTTTAAAACTGAAATCAAGTATGGCACATTTGGATTAAAATACTAGTACACCTGTCACTAAAACCATATCGAATTTTAACTACTGCAAAAACAAGAAACTAAAGACAGCTTACTAATCAACAAAAATTGTGTTGTGTTTAAAACAGTGTAAGAAAGCAATATTTTAGAATGGATTTTGGACTTCTAAACCCAAGGTATTCTAATAGCATAGCCACAAATATTTTTAGGTTAAGGTTATAATCTATCTATATTTATGTTACGTCCGGCTTTGGTTTAGATACTTAAGAAATAGTGGCCGAGATGTAATGCATAGAGCTCAGCTCACAGGATGTTCCCAACAATCATAGGGGGGTTTTTTTTAGCCAATTTTTTTTCTCAGTAGTCCTATAAATATTTTCTCTATGTTTGGAGAAATGATAGTGAAAGGTTGTAGAGGTCGCAGATATCTCTCTGTCAGCAGGAATTTGAAAGCTAACAGAAAGCAAAAGTGCACTTTCAATTTCACTTTGTCAAATAAAACTTTTTCCTGTTCTATCATTTCTTCCAAAACATCTTTCAGGCACAATCTATCCATAGAAGCAGACATCTGTATTTATTGATAACTTCCAATTCCATTTTTTTTCAAAAGTCCAATTTTTAATTTTTTTCTGTCATATAGAGGAAATTCAAAACAAGTTGACTTTCTCACAGGAAGGACTCTTTATAATTAATTCCAAATCTTACTTCAAATTTATCGGAACTCCTAATCCATTTATAATTTTCTAAAATCAAAATCTTAATTAGCTTTTTGCTGTTTATTTCAATTATTTTAAGTTCTTAAGCTTAAAGAAATTATTTTCTGAACTAGGTAGAGTTAAAATTTTCTTTCAATATGTGCTGAAAGCAGTCACACAGCATTTTTAGACTTGTCAATCCAATGGTTTCTAATATGTGCAAAGTAATTAATAAGCAATTTTGGAATAGGGTTAGTAAAGGAAACATGAAAACTTAGTGTCCTTTTAAAGACACCAACTCTGGTTTGAGCTAGATGGCTATTTCTTCATCTTCCAGTGCTCAAAACACTCCTCAGAAGGATCAACTGTCTGGAGTACTTATGGGTGATCTCCCATCTTTTTTGACAGAGAGGTTCAAAGAGCCAATCTACATTCTTTGCTATAGTTGTTGGCTCAGATTTTCACAGAGCTGCCCTCAGTCCACCATTTCTTCCTTCAAAATCCATCTCACAATTCTTTTAACACAAAACACCATTGCTAACAGATAAACTGTCCTCCTAATAATCTATCTCATCTCTGAGAGATTATGTATCCTAAGAAGGACCATTTCCTTGGAAAAACATAAATTAATATCTTCACAGCTAGCATGCCCCAACATGCTATAAATCTTGGCAACTTTAAAGCAAAGCTGACTGAGGAATTCTGGGAGTTGAAGTCCACAAGTCTTAAAGTTGCTAAGGTTGGAGACCCCTGCTATAAATACATGACAATAGAAGTAACAATTTATTACAACCTGTCTCAGTAAGATTTCTTTCTTAAGGGTGAATGTCTGTGACTGACATGCAGGTTTTGGACAGAACAATGGTATTGTGGTTGAATCTGAAGCTAGTACATTGAAGCAGAGTCATTAAAATTAAGTTACTGAAATTCTAAGCAAATTCATTAATTTCAACTTCAATATAACTTCAATAATCAACTCAAATTACAACTATATCACTTCATTATTAATAACTCTTAAAAGAAAAATTAAGAGACTAATCAATTGAACTAAAAACAGTGATTGTACATGTAGGTCAAACCTTGCTAATTTTAATACAGGAGTAATTCTAAATGAAGTACATAGAGTGGAATTTATTTTGTAAGTTTATTTTTGGACAGCCTCCCTGATAACCTACAAAGAATAAATCATTTAAAAGAGATTTTTCTTCATACTTAATATCCCACTATTTTTGAGATGTACATAATAAAACAAACATAATAAAACTATGGCTCTGAATGTCTCATGCTACAAGACTGGCATAAGAAAAACCTGGATAAAATGTCTCACCGAGAAATAGCTTCTGTATCATCAGCATTTTTGTCTTTAAAATCAAGGATCTCCTGCAGACTTTGCACATACCTAAAACACAATTTTTGCATGTTTGATTCTCGTCATAAAGAAAAATAATCAATTTATAATAAGGACAAAAATATGAATTTGCCAACATAATATTTTATGACTACTTTCAAATTTCAGCACATCCTAATTTTTTAACAAGAGATAATTTTCAATTCTCTATTATTAATAGTCTTCATATATAAGATAATAAATACTATTCATTTCTTCAAGTGTGTCCAAAATGCCCATTATATTTTACCCCAACCAAGGGACAGTATATATTATTTGTAACAGTAGTAGGGCATAGATTTTGAAAAGTAAAACACTTCCTAGTGAGTTATCATTCTATATTCTAGCCACCCACTAGTGAAGGTTTTTTTCCCCTCACAACAAAAGGGCCTCCAATAAATCAAAAACTCCTTCAAGAGGAAAGGGGAGCATTTTTTCCAGGTTTCCCCTTCCTTTTGCAAACCCTTACTTTCTAATCATGTAGATTTGTTTCCATCCTACAACAGAGGCCCTCTTTCTAAAAATTATTCAAAACCTGTTTCAAATGTTCCAGTGCTATGGCCATTCACTTGGAAATAGGCTTTACTAAACTGTTTACATACATGCAGCACTCTAAAGATAATTGGGTACAGGGATCAACCAGATGGCATCATTAGTTCAAATAGGCCAAATCTGACTTCTTGAACATTTTAGAAAGGACGGAACATCATTATGTAATGTTACTGCTACTGCCAATTTAGCACAATATGCTTGAGCAGAAAGAACAAAAACAGAATGAGACAATCGTCTCTATGTTCTCTCTTCAGCTAGGAAGACTTTTCATTTGCATCATGCTTTGATGCCTAGGTCTCGTTTTGTAAATATTAATATTAATCAAAGTCAGGCTCAGAAACCACAAGATGAAGTTGTATACGTGGGCAGGATGTTTGCCCTTAGGATTTCTTCAAGTAAAGGATGATGGTTGACAGATGATGATGATATGTTAGGAGTCTGGGCTGCGAGTTCATGACCAGTGTTGGCATCTCCTGCCTCTGGCACAGAGCTATGTAGGTGGTGAGGGAGAAAATACAAGACAGATGCCTACTCACTTTGCTAGATCAGTGCATGGATGCTATTAGGCACCTTATAACCAGCCATAAATTTCAGTGTCTAATATTTGGAATCTTCACATATCTGTAAAATGTTCAAATTTGTTTTCAAGAGGCTTTATTTAAAAAAAGAAACAAGGGTTCTTACCAACTCTGAACAAGCTTAACTGAAGGTGTTTTAAGAAGATTGTCTGGAAGCAGACTTATTTCTTTCATTATGTTTGCCAATCTTACAGGTAACTCTTGCCGCAGAAACATAAAGGAGGTTTTCTCACAAGCATTGTCAGATCCTATGGGAAAAAGGTCGTAAGGAAACAATTTTGAAACTACAGTAAATAGATTATAAACAATTCATTACGCAGTTCATTCAAGATCATAGGGTGGTAAATAATAACAGCTTCTTTATGAAATCATGGATAACATCTTAAATATAGGTTTACATAAATTCAGAAAGTAGTAACTTGATGTTCAGAACTGTAGTAAGTAGTTAAGACTAATGTGGCTTGGTCTCCCATGAAGACCATATTGAATTCTTAACATTCGTGATATTAAAGTTCAAGATACATAACATTTTATGTTACCGATTGTGGCTTTTTAGATACTTTAAGCTATTACCTTTTAAGGATCAAGTGAAAGACATTGCAAAAATACATTCTTCTCCACTACAAATTGACCTCGAATTACAACAGCTTTTAGCGACTGTTCAGTTACAATGGCACTGAAAAAAGTGACTTATGATCGTTTTTACACATACGATTGTTGCAGCATCCCCATGGTCATGTGGTCAAAATTCAAATGCTTAGCAACTGACTCATATTTATGACCGTTGTAGAGTCATGTGATCTCCTTTTGCAATCTCCTGACAAGCAAAATCAATGGGGAAGCCAGATTCACTTAACAACCATGTTACTAACTTAACAACTGCAGTGATTCACTTAACAACTGTGACAACCAAGGTCATATAATTAGGGCAAAATTCACTTAACTGTCTCATTTAGCAACAGAAATTTTGGGTTCAATTGTGATCATAAGTTGAGACTACCTGTGTTGAAGAGCACAGCCCTTTCTGAAGAAAATAGTGGCTTGATACAGATGTATCAAGATGGGAAAGAGATTATCAAAACATGAGAGGTCTTCAGTTGAGTATAGCTTTGTTGCAAAGTCTACAAATAATTTGAAAGGAATATCATTTCAGGGGCTACTTGAAAGAGAGAAGAAAAAATGTTGAGAAGATTTTAAAATATCTTCTCTCTGATGGAACATGAATAACAGGATCAGTCCTATCATTAGATGGAACAAAATAGCATCTTTGAATTGCAAACTGGGATGTGTTGGTGAACTGGCCCAGGATCTGCTTTCTGCTCTCCCACCCAGAGAATCTAGTTCAGCGCCCACTCCCCAGAATTGGCTCATTATTCCTGTTAAATGTTCTGCATTCATCATTTCAAGCAGGGATCTTCAGTGTTGCAATGATTATGAGGTAACAGTGATATCTGCCTTCAAAAGGCATTTCAGAAAGCACCACCCCTAAAGATAATATCCTTAAAGGAAGATGTAGGAGATAATGCAGGAAAAGGGCAGGGCTTCATCAGCTTACTCCCTAATTTAGGAATAGGAGATAATGAGACAACAGAATTTTCAATATATAAACTGAAACTTGCTCTCTACCCTGTACTGGTTATTACTCAATGCAAAACATATGCAGGATACATTGGTGTAAATATCTGATTGCTTGGATTATGATACCAATTCCATATGTATTGAAACATGTAAAGCTAAATGACAGTATTTAGAGTGATCAGTGCAATATCCAATTAGATATTTTTACTAAAGTTCAGTAAAAGTTCTAGTCACATTGCAGAATTCACATTATGAATTTATGATTTTTTTCCTCCAAGGGTTTCCCCATTTTTTTTTTCATACAACATTGCACAGAAAGAGTTACATTGCTAGTCTATAGCTTATCAGTTCTGTCACCTCAAACAAACATACTGAAGCAAGAGGCAATTACAGTTTTGAGAGATACTACTGGGAAAAGATATATCCAAAGACAATTCTATATTCTTTTGGATTGTGAAATGGAACCTACGGTACTTATGAGTAATGTTAGCACTATACAGTACTGGTAGTTTGCTCTGTGCATATTAATACAGTGGAATATTATAATTTCTTAAGCAATATTAGGCAGAGTAGTAGGCCTATTGTTTAGCTAAAGTAACAGATGTAAAAAAAAGAAAAATCACTAAGGATATATGTGGACAAATATATGTGACCAAAACACACATTTTTATACACACAGACTTGCACACCCTCCTCTTAAGACAGAACTTCAAAACTATGAAATGCTAATGTAACAACCTGTAAATAACAATCCTTTGGAAAATGGGTCAGTCTTTTGAACTTAAGATTTGTCCTTGAAAAGCACCAGCTGTGACCTTGGCATAGGCCAATGATGGCTAACCTTTTTGCCATCGCGTGCCAAAAGCGGGGGGTGCCTGTGGGGTTTGCATGTCCACGTGCGCACACCCATAATTCAATTTGCCCCACCTTCCCTAGAAAGGCTCTGGAGCCTGGGGAGAGTGGAAAAGAGGCCTTCCC
>JANHFP010001659.1:43616-57291 GCA_032468135.1 Calamaria suluensis
AAAGATGAGCACCATCCCCTAGAGTTGGGAATGACTGCATAGGGAAACTTTACCTTTATTGCTGCTTATGTTATATTGTTCAGTATTTCTGTATATTCCCTATTTACTGTCTCATGTGATTACATTATTTTCATATAAAGGTACTCCTTGCTTAACAACGATATTGCGATTAGCAATTCCAAGCAACACGGTCATAAAGTGGAATGTCACGTGACTATGTTGACTTATAGAGGTGGTTGTTCCACTTCCAACTTCTGTCATTAGGTGAATCCTGCACAGTTGCAGTGTCCCAAGCTCACATGATCACAATTTTCAATTTCCTGTCAGCTTCCCCATTGATTTTACTGTTGTTGGATGTCAACAGTAAAGGTCATAAATAACAGTAAAGGTCATAAATAAATAAAGTGCATGCATGAAGAGAACCGGTATAAAGGTAAGAGGAATCCACCCCTGATCTAGTACATAATTACTACCAGCATGAAAATATTTTCATACAAAATTTATTTCACACATTTATTGACATATATCCACATGTAATTTTCAGGCATGATGCAACATTAGATGTTAGTAACAATTAATGTAGAAAATAAATATATACCAGTGATGTGACTCAAGATGATACTTTTACTTATTGATTACATATTTTTTTCTGACAAACCACCAGAATAAACAGTTAGTTTTAATGAAAAAATATAGTAGTGTTTCGGTTACTTTTTCGACTGAATAAGCCCATTACAGAGATGGAGTTTTAAGTAAAATTTATCCATCACATCTAAGATTTTGGGATTATTTTTATGGGCCACATATAAATAAAGTGGATGGAGGAGACAAAACAGCAGCATTTAGTGGATTAATGTCAGGCACCAAATTTGTACCTGAAGATTCAAAAAAGAGCTTATACCTTTTAAGTTAAAAAAGCTTTATGAAAAATAATTTGTATAAAATGTGTGGTCAAAAAGGTATCGATAACCATAAAAAATGGAATGATAGAAATTGACATTAACAACTAGAAACCGAACCTTGGAACAAACTGTCATAATGCCATATATATATTAGGGCATGTCAAATTTTTCAACTTTCAATTTTCAAACATTAGGGGTGCTCCTAAGTTGTGACATGCCTTGGGGTTTTGTAAAGCTACTTTGGTTACTTTAATATAATTTAGATGTGCTTGGTAAGTAACTACATAAATATCATAACTTTTTAACCTTTTTTTTTTGTTTCGTGAATACCTGTGAATACTACAGTAAATACTTACAGGTTTGCATAGCTTATATCTGTTGTTAAATTAGATCTGTGAGTGCTCTGCTACGTTTTGCATTTGATTCCAAGAAAGCACTTCAGGGCACACAAGACCACAAATGCAGCATCCATCTAAAGCTCACCGGAAAAGATAAGGCTTACTTTTATAGAGCTACAGTGCAATGTTCAGACCCATGTGCTCTGAACACTCTATGTGGAAAGCCCTGCCTTGCACAGTTCCAAAATCTACCTTGTGATGGACCATTGGAAATTCATATACTGTAAATGCTAGCGTACGTGTATAATACTTAATCAGTACCAACATTTTGATATAAGACTGCAGTTACATTTATTACTAGTTTCAAATGGCATTTTGTATGGAACTATTCTCAATTTTTAGAAATGGAGGAATTACTCAGTAGTCCTTAACCTGTCCATTAAAATACCATAGTTAATTTAACAAATTTATATTTTGGTTCAAGTGCTATAGCTTCTCTACTATTTAACCTTGTTCTAAACACAGAACAAAGAAAAGCTTTGCCCCCTGCCCACTTCAATAAGCACTTGCTATATTTTCAATTAAGTTAGTCATATAAAACATCTATAAATATCTGTAAGTATGCATTAGCGCACAAGTTACTTAGAAGATACATCTCTAGTACATAATTTAGAAATACATAAAGAAGAGATTTCTGAGAATATTCTAGTCATTGGAATTTAAAAAATTATTGGCACATTTGGTGGAAAAATGTTCACTTTTATTCACTGAACCTGATTATGCTATTGCTCACTAATCAAAAATCTTTGGCTTAACCATTAGTTAAAGACAAAGATTTACGGTAAAAATAAATATATAAGAATGACTTACAGTATATACAAAAAGTACAACCAATATTCAAGCTTTAAAAAAGACAAAACCTATGTATATATCAATGCAGGCTTTCATAGCCAACATTAATCCAATGGTGAGGAGCTGTTAATAGAACATGGTTTAATTCTTTGGTATCCTGCTATTTTGCCAGCAATTGTAGCTGCTTTCTTCAGAGGTGAAAGTAGCCTGCTGTCTAGTTAGTATACAATTGTTGACAAAGTGAATTAAACCATAATCTATTAACCCTCACACACATCGTCATTGGAAAATCTGTATATATTTGGTGTAAGCGACATTCAGCAATGCTAATTTTTAAAACATGACCTATTGCACATTAACGATTGTTTTTAAGCCTGGTGCTTACACACCTACTCTTAGAACATGGAATTAGCAGATTTAGAGGCTGCACATTTACCTGAAAAACACATGTCCATATCACAGTGCACAATGGCGGGATTTTCTGCAGACTGTATCAGTAGAATAATCAGAGTAAATAGTGCCTTTAAAACAGATGTAGAATGCCAAGGTCTCCCTACTCAGAAACATAAATTACTCTTTCTAGACAAGAAGGCTTTTGCGGGAACATGGTTACAAGATAACTGAGCTTTCCTTTAGAAATTCAGCCATACATCATTGCATCAATTTGTGAATATAAAGAGTTGGATCCAGATGAAATTAGTTGCAGTTAGGTCCCTTTGTTTCAAACAGGATCAAAATGCAACTAAGTATAGATCCAGAATCATTCACTAGTAGATATCTATTGCCCCCCCCCAAAAAAATCCTAAATTACAAATATCAGCAAATGTTTGCTTCCCTTAATATGCACTTTTTCCAACAATTTACCCCTTAAAAGCAAAAAAGTCCAAATATTGCAGTTCCTAAAACTGAACAGTTACATACTACAAGCTAATCTTCCTGATGTTAGAACCAGTTCTTAGTGTCATGGTTTAGTCCTATTAATGTAAATTATTAACGTCTGTCCATATGTCCATATCTCTCACTCCTGAATAATCAGCCAGCCATGAAATTAGTGGGATTAAATTAAAACATATTCTGGACTTGGAGATAGGAAAAAAATCTTAATATCTTGATGGGCAGACAAATTTGAAACCCCCAATTTTATTTTAAACATTCAGCAAGAAAAAGAAAATCAAGGACAAGTAACTACCCACAAATGAGAAAGAATATTAGGTTAAGTTACTTTCTATCTCATTTGGAACTCCGTAGAATTTTTCTGACAAAATACTAGTATTCTCTTCTGATACTTAAATAGTGTAGACAAATATACTGAAATACATGTCTATTTGTTGTTAGGAAAATTATCTTGCATTTGGTGGGAGAAGTTTCAGCAATGCAGGAAAGGTGGGATCAAAGGAACAACTTTAAGGCTTGACCTAACACGTAATTCAGACTCTGGAAATAACAAGTAGTTATTGTGCAGTTCAGTCAAATTTTGCCAAGAGCATTCTAACAAACCACACAACTCAGGGTGCTTCCTTTCTCTTTTAGACCATGGCCAGATGTCCTTGCCCAAAAAATCAGTTTCATTCTGTTAATTTTATTTTCTCAAAAGCAGCCAAGTGCTCTCAAGACTTAAGCTGGAATCAACAAAACAAAATAAATAAATAAATCCCCAACTGGGAAAAATTCATATAGCTCCATTTCACTAAAAGAAGAGTAAATCTATCCTTTCTGGGTTGATAATTTGGATTTTAACTGCATTTTTTCAAAAGACTATAGTTTAGTTAATGCATAGAAGCTGGTTTAGGGAGTCTCAAGACCTGTAACACCAAACAACTTTGATATGAAAATAACATTTATGAAACAAACAGGTCTTCTGCTTGCATCCATCATGTTGCTCAAAGACATCTTAAAATCCATTCAATCTTTTTAAATTCAGCTGGGATCCCTAGGAATAACTTTCATTTCCATTCCATTTTGTGACCCACTGTTTTTTTGCATGGTTCTCTTTAGCTTTTCCATCTTTAATCTGCCTTTCCTCCTTCCGAATTCTTACAGCATGGTAGCGGGGAATGCTGTCATCGTACCTGGAACGCTGGAAGAACCCGCACTGTAGGAAGGAAGAGAAAATGTCCCAATGCTCAATGTTATTAAACAAGTATTGTATTACCCATCCTGGAGACTTCTAGATATGTTGCACTAAAATCCCCTTATCTCTATCTTGAAGCAATATATTGTCACAGAGTGTACATTAAAAGAAAGGGATAAATACAATACCAGATGTCCTACAGGAAAGTTTCGCCAAGATTGTAATCTAAGCTTGCCAGGAAAACTATCCATCTCAAATTTATTTCACAAAAGTTCTCTTTGTAGTCAACCTGGTAATATTTTTGGGAGATCCAGGGTTAAAATTAAAGGCCAGTCCAAATGTATCAAACCTATACATAGTATAGAACCATGCTTAATCTACCTGGCTCAGTAAATATATATAAACTGATCATTCACTTTCTGATTTATACAATTAAAACATTACCTTTGGGAATCTATTCCAGTGAATCTATGGATGATGGAGATTAGAGATCAAAATTAATGCAGGCCTGGCATCAGAATGCACCATGGCCAAATGCCAAAATCC
The DNA here is from genome assembly GCA_032468135.1 of Calamaria suluensis. Classification (NCBI taxonomy): domain Eukaryota; kingdom Metazoa; phylum Chordata; class Lepidosauria; order Squamata; family Calamariidae; genus Calamaria; species Calamaria suluensis. The sequence goes on from JANHFP010001659.1 coordinate 48,326, forward strand.
AGGCCCCAGACAACCTGCTAGAATTTAGGTCAAGTTCAAAGTTAATTTTAAGGCAGGTACACAGAAAAGTATCATCCAGGTAGCTCTCATCTCATATTCCAAAACATTATTTTAAAGGACAGAGACACTGGAGAAAGATGGGAAGAGTAACAGCCATCCAATTTGTGCTGCTCAGAGTTTTATTCCTAGCATGAATGAACATAAATATCAACCCAACTCTGAAATTATAGTTACTAACAAGGCCCACAGGCTCTTTCACCCTATTGTACAAGAAATGTCAGTCAGCAAGGCAGAGGATAGCTCATACAGTACCCACCCCTTCTCTTTGCGTTTCAAATGGCCTGGATCAATAACTATGCAAAAGGATGCTCATTATTCAGACTATTGCCAGGAGATGTCATAATTTTTTTAATCATGTTAACTATTTAAAATTCGCCATGTTTCTCCTGCCTTTCAACCCATTTGGTTGATATACAACCTGTATTTCTACCTCTACATGGCCCTTTACTGTATAACTGTTGTAGCAAAGAGTTCATCAGAGAAATAAATTTTGATCAGTTTGAGAAATCTTCCTAACTGGATCATAAAGCAGCAAAAGAAAGTGGCTTTTTCGGCAATCCAAGTACAATGCACATTTATAACTATGCATTCAAGGTATACACATTAGCCAGCATGCAATAGGCAGTCTTTAAAGAAGGAAATGCAGATCCAAGTACAGATAAAATAAAATGAAAATTCTGTAGTAAACTTCCATAAAAACTGAGAATTGAGAATTGCCTTATATTGGAAAGAGCAATCATAGCAGTGAAGGCTTTTGGCATGCATTTGTGTTAATAAAGCTATTACCTGCTTGCTAAAAAAGTAAAATTATGTCTTGCATTTCCAATCACAGTCCTTATCTTACTGAAGCTTATCATTGATTCACAATTATGGCAACAATGGTTAAACCAAATGCTTAAATCTGGATATAGACAGTTATACCCTAGTTATAAGAGTTCTGTACATAATACCCAATAAAAGTTCCATTAAATTTAATAGAGTTTAAGCACAGGAACTTACTAACTATTGGATTGGATTGTGCTTCCTGCACAAGTCAAAATAGAAAATGTTAAATAGTTGAATGGTGACACATATATTTTTTCCTAATATTTATTATTATTATTTGTTTATTATATCTATATGGTTTCCTTTTCATGTGCATTCATCTAAATGACTGCCCAGATAGCTTTGAATTCATTCCATTGAATTGTTTCATTAACCCCTTGTATGAAAACTAGAATTGTGGTTTAAAGTTATATCCCCAACCTTCATATTCAGACACTTCTGTGCTGCTTTGTCCTTTTAAGAGGTAAGTGTTCGCACAAATAGTTTTAAGGAGACTCAAAGACTCTTTCAACCCTAAGTATGAACATGCTATTATTAGATGGAGTTTACTGGGTGTCTGGTGGTTTATTAGGAAATGACAATTTAGCTCAGCACTTTCTTTCTGGGAAAGTACTTTCCTCATATCACTGAAGGTCTGCTAGGAAAAATGACCCCAACCCGTTTACGAACCAGGCCGTTTACGAACCCTACTGTAAACTGTAAGGGATTGTGGTTGCATGCTCCTCCTGCCCGCTCCCCATCTGTGGGAAAATTGTCTTCCATTAAACCGGTCCCTGGTGCCAAAACGTTTGGGGACTGCTGCACTACTGAGTCCCAATATAATATAGGACAATTAGGACCATCGTCTAAGAAGGACCAACAGTTTACTCAAGTCACAGACCAGCCTTCAGAGATTTGCTGCTGGCAAGTTGTTTTTCTGGAAAAGCTTGTTAAGAGTTTTCCGACTTCTCAAGAAACTGAGCCAACATTCTTTGGAACACAGTTTGAAAGCCCCCAGTTTGGAGGACTTTCCTCCTTGTTTCATAGAAAAATCAGAAGAGGGTTCCAGAGATGAGTTTAGCCTCCTGTACCGTGACCCAGCATATTTAGTATTGGGATGCCAACCCTAAGTAGAAAGTCTCCAGAGTGGAAGGGGAAATGCTTAAGTAAATAGCAGTTTAAAAAAAAAACTGACAGAAGGATTGGCATATTCGTGCACCGAGAAAGATTATTCTAAGGAATGTAAGCAAGCATTAAAAAGAATTGATATTTTGAAACGAGGCAACCAGCAGAACAAATGCAGCAAGCTTTGAGTCGTTAGCTACCGCAACCAACCTGCAGCTAATAAATTCAAAAAGCAATTACCAATTACAGAAGTGGATCAATACTATGCATCAGAAGTAAGCCTCTCTTTATCAGATGGCTGAGCATGGATCTCAGCCTTGTGATATGTGGCATCAAAATGATCTTTCTTATCTCTCTTGAAGAAACCACACTATAAGGAAGCAAGGCACTCAGTTAATATTAGGGACTATTGTGGAAAAAGGAGAAAAGATTGAAATAACTCGACTGCTCTGTACCTAAATGTTAAAAATCTGTCTTGTAAAATAACTACAATGGGCTTGGGGTTATCATTTTCCCTTTACAGCTAACTCCTTTGTTGCATGCTCTAATGTTTCAGTTATGAACCTTGAACAGTAGCTGTCAATAGATGGGCAAGCCTTTTTAATCATTATTTTGAGAATGTGAAATAAATATATAATGCTTGTCAGAGCAACCAGGGCATGTTTGCTCCCTATAAAGACAACAGCTACTTTTCTGCAAAAACCAGATCTTGATCTTGGAGACAAGCATTAGGTGAAACGTGAATAAATGTAGCTTTGATTCGGTATTCAAAATTACTTGACAAAAAGCTTTTTGACTATGGCCATGCATAAAAGATGCCCAAGGAACTTAGTGTCCTATTTCTTCAATGAATTTTGAAATCTAGATTCTGACTAATTTGAACAGCATTGGCACAGCAATTCTATTCAACTCCAGACAAAATAAAGTTCAGTTGGGTTTATTGGGACTTCAAGTAAATGTATATAGAATTGAAGATTAAGAGTTCTCTGCATATTTCAAATAATTAAATAGGAACAAGCACGTTGATAAAACATAACTCACCTTCCACAATAAGAACACCAACAAAGCAAGCATTAATAACCCAGCGAGAATAGCAACCAAGATGATCCACCAAGGGACTCCTCTATACAAAGCTACTGTTTTTGCAGGAAAGACAGTAACTCGTACCTACAAAAAAGCAGAAAAAAGATGTCACTGCACAGGGAAAAGTTAGCCAATGTGCTACAATATTATCTATATACTGAAGCACTCAATGTTTTTCATCCACTTTGTTATTTTTATATCGATTCTTCATTCCAACAGCCCAACTTCAAATCCAGGGCCTGCTAAAAATTATAATCCAAACATTTGGAAGGTATCAAGTAGAGGCTCCCTTTGAATTACAAATTATTTCAGTACAAAACTATTTTCAAATTATTTATCAATCACATTGTAAAATAGAAGAACTATCCTCTTTTGCTACATTCACTTTTTAAAAAACCTGCACATTCTTATTAGAATCTCTGGGAGCCCAGATTTTTCACTAGAGTGTTTTCCTCCTGAAAAAGGTGGAAAAGTGTGCTGCTGATCTTGGCAATTGGGGTCACTCTGAAGGAGGCTTTCAGGTAACTTTTTAAGAAGTCTCACTGTTAATCTAAAACATTTTACTCAATCACAAGAAGACTAGAAAATCATATGCCTCCCCTAAACAGTACCACAGAGTTTCTTTGGGAACCAGCTCTGGAAATGATGAATTTCTAAATGTTATTTGAGGAAAAAGTGTAACTAACATTTAGGTAACTAATTAGTTACCAAAATGTTATTTTCCAGGTTTGAATGTGCTGTCCCACTATCCCACTGAAATGATAGGTAGGTCAGTAGGTAGGTAGGAAGGATTTACAGTCAACAATTCAACTTATGACAGCCATGAGTAGAGAAATATTGCAGACTCACATTCGTAGCTTCATTTGCCAGCTTGACGTTATCCGCAGCAGAAATGCCAATTCTAGCTCTAACAGGAAGGTCCAGATAGCTCATTTTATAGAATTCCTATAGGGTAGTAAAAGAAGCTTTCTTTAGGACAAATACAAGAACTCAGTTCAAATCTGTGTAGGACAAGAAATGGAATCTACCTCTAGGAAGGTGCTGTTCCACAACCTTGAGCGCAGTACTACTACAGCTTTACTGTCTAAGCCTTGCAAGGAGCATGTTATGTTGACGCAGTTTGCCTCTTCGTTGCATTCCTGCAAGTAATATACAGATGGCTTTCAAAAAAAAAAACCTTAACTCAAAAGCAGATACACAGCATTTTTTTTTTTTGCAAGGTTCATGTAGTCCTTTGGCACAGCAAGCTTTTCTTTTTCAAAAAAAAAAAACAAATGGAAAAACATTGATAGAGCAATCCTAGAATGAGAGGAAAGAGGACATGTGTATGAAGAATAAAAGAGGGTTTTTTTAAAATCTTATTTTCCTTGTTAAGTTTCTTATGGCCTACATCATGGCATGGGTTCCAGTGAATGTGAAATTCACTTCAGGTGCTCATGGACGGCATAATTTTGCTGCTTGCTCTGGAATTTACCAAACAGGAATACTGGATCCAAGCTGTTTGCATTCTGTTGTTGCACATTCCATTTTGCCCAACCATGAAGGTGACTGACATCAAAGAGGCAAGAACGGCAGGACTTTCCATGCTCACAAGGAGGCCTAGGAAAACCATTCCCATTTTTTGGAATGTTCTCATTAGAACTAAAGGGATTGCAGCTGTAGAGATCTCAAGTTTATTTTAGTGCCACTGCTCTAATCACCTGGTTGGATAAAGCCCTACTATCATTAAATTTCACTAAAGAATAAATTCAGTAAATCTGTCTATACATGTACATGAAGGAGGCTGGGGGTTATTTTCATAAAACATATTTCCATAACTTTCTATCTTTGCCTTTTTTTAAAAAATACCAATAGCTTATTTATTTATTTTGTCTCTTTGAGTCAATCATGACTCCTGGCAACTTCTGGACAGGTCCCTGCAGTTTTCTTAGCAAGATTTTTGAAAGTGGTTTGCCCTCGACGCCTTCTTAGAGCTGAGCAAAAGTGATTGGCCCAAGGCCACCCAGTTGATTTCACACCTTAAAGCAAGACTAGAACTCACCGTCGCCTGGCTTCTAGCCCAGTGACTTTAACCACCGCATCAAATTGGCTCACTCCAAATAACTATAGGTAGCCTTTCCATGTTTTCTTATGTTTCAAGTTGTCTCTGACTAGAATTTATTTTTCAATCAATCCTTAATATGACACTGTATGAAGTCTGAGAAAAAATATGCCGCCATGAAACTATGCATGCCCACAAAGTCTTTTGGGTGTTTGGAAATTTTAAATATGAGTGTTTTAAATCTGCTACGTGTAGTTAAATAAGTGTACTTGACAATAGACTGCATTTAGTAGACCATGAAAATTGAAAAAAAACAAAGCAAGAGTGGATTTCCTGTTATTTTGGAACACATGCATTATTTCTGGTTCCAAAAATAAATACTGAGGGGGAAGTTGACAAGGCAATTTGTCACTGGTTAAATAAGTGCTTACCAATGTCTTATACTTTCTTTCTGGAAACAAAGAAAAGCTTTTGCCACCGTCTGTCCGCTTCTCTGCAACTTCACGTTTTATCCGTGAATTTTGAGACCGCTATAAATATGAACAGACATACAAAAGTAGTTAATATAAAGCATGCTGTGAACAATTAAAAAATAAACAAAAACAACAATTACTACTACTGAATTCTGTAGCCAAATTCACAAGATTATATTAAGTTTCCATTACAATATAGTTTTCAAAAATCTTTATAGATTTTTATTGGGAGTGCTAAGGCAGGTTAAACAACAAAAAAGTATGCCATTGTGACATAAGCTAAACCCATGTCATACATGGGACAGGTTCTTTCAGGTAGCTCAGTTCTGGTTTATGAAGAGCTTAGCAAACTCTGCCTTAGGTCCACTAGGACCAAAGGGGAAATAACTACACTGGTAGCATATAAATATAGTGTTGTGGGTTTACTTGCCCCAAGCAGGAAGATGGAACTTGTTGGGATAACAGCTACTTAATAGAATGCACACAGAATTTATAAAGCAAAAAGTATGAAAATTCAACAGGCTATTTATGCACAAATACAGTCTTCCTCAAGAGAAAGGAAGGTAAACTTTTATATCTATATTCTTCATTTTTAATTCAAACAGATACTGTATGCTATCCTTTCCTGCATTCCAGAAATCTATTTTTATTTTATTTGTAAGGTAAAGGTTCCCCTCACACATATGTTTCTGATGCTAGAGGGAAGTGCTCATCTCCGTTTCAAAGACGAAGAGTCAGCATTGTCCGAAGATGTCTCCTTGGTCATGTGGGCACCATGACTAAACACCAAAGGCACACAGAACACTGTTACCTTACCACCAAAGATGCTCCCTAGTTTTCTACTTGCATTTTTTATATGCTTTCAAACTGCTAGGTTGGCAGAAGCTGGGACAAATAATGGGAACTCCTCCTGTTACATGGTACTAGGGATTGGAGCAGTAGTGGATTTAAATTCCATTTGCTAAAGCTTTGCTTGTGGGTGCACATGCACCCATCCATGTACACAACGCTTCTCTGCATGAACAGAGATGTCCAACTGGGTGGGTGGAGCCTCCCACTGCCGCCACTACCGGTTCACTCAATCCGGGACGAAACTGTAGCAACCTACCACTGGATTCAAACCGCTGAATTGCCAACCTTTTATTCAACAAGCTCAGTGTCTTAGCCACTGAGCCACTGCATTCCTATTTTATTTGTATCTTACTTTATTTTACAAGTAACTCAACGTGGTGAACATATCCAACATATATCTTCCTATTTTCCCTACAACAACAACCCTGTGAGAGACAGTGACTGGCCCAAGGACACTCAACTGGCTTTCTTGGCTAAGGTGCGACTAGAACTCACAGTCACCCACTTTCTAATCTGGTGCTTTAACCATCACACCAAACTAGCTTATTCTTGCCACTGAGATATAAAGGCAAGACTGTGTAATTTAAAGTTTATTTGATCACCCAAAAAAAAAGGAAATAATCCTGTTTCATACATTCCAAGTATGTTAAATATCAGCAGGACTTGCCAAAATGGCGTGCCAAAGAAACAAGCAAAGTTCCTGAGGTGTTTCATTCTTTATTCTTCAAGAAGCCGAGATTGAGACAACCCAATCACCAGTTCCTTATAAATACACAGAACAGCCATTTTAATTGAAAAATATGCAGTCGCACTCATTTACCTGAACATTCAAAAGGTTTATTTCATTTTGAGGGGTACACTTTAATTCTCCTAATTCCTTCGAATGAATGGAAACCAAATAGAGCAACCACTTGCCTCCTCTCAGTTCTTTCGGCCACATAATTTCCAAGAAAGCTGTACCAAATGTTTTCAATGGTTTACCTAAGTTTGTGATCTGTCAGAAACAAAATACACATATTAGTCAGTAGATAACACTCTTTTTTTAAAAAAAAAACCTATTGTGTAAATGCAAATATTCTATTTACTCTGATTTTTTTTCCCTTTTTGCTTATTATGGAAAGATAGTATAAATTTCAGCCTTCTTCAGCCTTTTCCAAATGTCTACGTCAGCTTGCTCAACTTCCAGTACACAGACCATGTCGTGATACATGACCCATTTTATTTATTTTGTTTGCATCTTTGATTTCACTTGAATGTATCATTTTAAAAACAATTCTTTTTCATATAAGCAGCTTGAGGGCAAGTGAGTCCTGGGGACCAGGGACATCTGGAATTAATATTTGTAATGATTCCTGTGATTGATAAATATCATTAGTTTGGTAGTTCTCCTTCTGTTTATGGAACAGGACTCTGACACACCAAAGATTCCTGCTGACGGAGGGAAGTTCCTGTAACTCTTTGCATCATTCCCCATTCCTTTTTCTTAAGTCCAACGATTGGTGGGTTTCAAGATTTTTTAGTACCTGTTCTGTGGATGGAGCTTGGCAGGGGAAGGTTACTGCAAAATCCCCATTTCCTCTCAATCAAATGGGACTCGGAAGGCAGAGAAAAGATGGGGGCGGGGCCAGGCAGAATTTTTACTACCGGTTCTCTGAGCTACTCAAAATTTACGCTACCGGTTCTTCAGAACTGGTCAGAACCTGCTGAAACCCACCTCTGAATTGTCTGGAGCAGGTTTATTACAAGGCACCAAGGACCAAAAGGGGGAAAACATGTCTGTCCTTTGTCATCACTAATGTGATAATCCTGCGGTGATCATTCCTGTCATGGGAGTTTAAAAACTAAGTCACTACATTCCACAATATCAACTATGGAATGAGCTCTCGTCTCACTCAGATTCTTTCTTTTCTTCTCTCTTTTTTCTCTTTGACAGCATGCATATACTACCAAATTAAATAGACTGGATGAACAGGATGACTGGATGCCAATTTCCCTAAAGATGGAAATTGGTGCATCTTTACAAATGTTTTGGGTAAATGCAATTAATTACAAGACCTAAGAACATATCAAGAACCACCCACCTGTCAAGAGACGATTATCTATTAAAAATAAACATAGCCTTTTAATGTTAGTAGGTATTATTCCGTAATCGCTATACAGTTTGGGATTTTCCCTCATCCCTACCCCTTCAAATATTTCTCAGGAATACGCACTTAATGGTACATCTAAAATATGTGAAATTGTTTGAATATAAAATGCAAGAGTACTGAGTGTTGTTGTTGTTAGTTGAGAAGTCGTGTTCGACCCACTGCGACCTCATGGATAACGTTCCTCCAGACCATCCTCTGGAGTCCACTCAAGCTCACGCCCACTGCTTCACTGACTCCATCCAGCCACCTCGTTCTCTGTCGTCCCCTTCTTCTTTGGCCCTCAATCTTTCCCAGCATCATTTGGCTCTTCTCCAGTGAGTCCTTCCTTCTCATTAGGTGGCCAAAGTATTTGAGTTTCATCTTCAGGATCTGGCCTTC
>JANHFP010001659.1:60670-70754 GCA_032468135.1 Calamaria suluensis
CATTAGTCTTTTGTGTTTTAACGACTTGGGTAATGGATTGAGTGCTGACATCCTGACATCTAGTGTAGTGATATCCTGAGTCCTGTGTTGCAACCTCATGGGGGATTGGCTGCATTGTAATATCTTGGGCCTCTGCGTTGTATCCTCTTGAGTTCTGTGGTGTATTATCCTGAACTCAGGCTTTGGTTTGGCTCCGAGTTTGCCATCTGGGCCTGTGTTCATGGTGTGTGTCTGTTTGCTTTTTGTGGGGTTTGGATGTCACTAGATGTCAGGATGTCAGCACTCAACCCATTACCTACTTCATTACAACATAAAAGACTAATATGCTATATTTGAATTCATTGGCACAATGAGTTAATACAGCCACATGATGGTTGATAATCTCAAGAATTATGGTAGTGACGTGATGTGAGATTTGTTTTGAAAGGAAACAAACAGAAAAGTTTAAAAAAATGCCAGTATTCTGCAGCCTTAACCGTTTTAGCACATTTTTGGCACGGGGCAGGGTGGGTTATAAATAAATAAATAAATATAGAACATATTTTTTCTTGAAATGGGCATTCAATCCATTTTGAAGACAGTTCCTAAATTTCAGATCTTTCAAACTTCACAGGCCAAAGGTCAACAAACTACTGTCATCTTCTGGGACAATAATGATAGACAATCTTTATAATAAAAACTTACTTATTTTTTGATTGAAGTTACTCTCGCTGGCTGTATATTCGAAACATGCTCTAATGTTCAGGCTGCCAAAGTTCAAGAGGATAAAAGGAATTTTATAAGGCGAGTTTTATACAGCTGACATTGAGTTATCGGAAACTCAAAAAGGAAGGACCCGTTTTTGAGAATCCTTCTTAAACTGGATGCTCAGACACATTTTAGATAGCTAAGGTTCAGTATTGTCAGTTGTCCTAAGTCTTGGGTAAGGCCTGAGTTCTTTAGAAGCTAATTACATAATGTACAAAGTCTCCTATCTCTTGGAAAGCTTCCACATTGCGATTTTATCCTTGCTAGCCCCGGGAAACTCAAATCAAGTTAGCGTGGAGTTGCAGGCTCCATCAGGGAGACAAAGTGTTGGATATGTGTCTAGATCTGCATCCGAGCACAGAGTTCCAACTAAGCACTGAAACTTCCTGATTCTGCTGCACAACACATTTGTTGCTGTTCTACCAACAAGTCAGCACTGCAAAGAGTAAAGAAATAGAACACAGTCCTTCGTTTGCCTTGCTCGCTCTCCTTTTGGACTAAGGCTGGATTTTTTTTCAGCTCTTTCTAGAGATGCTAGAGCAGGGGTGTCAAACTTGCAGCCCGGATGCGTCACACATTAGCCAGGCCCATCCCTGTTTTAGCAAAGGGGGGGGGGAGTCGCGATGTGTGATGTGATGTCAAGTGTGAGTTTGACACTCCTGTGTTACAGCGTGAATCTGGGACCTTTGCTTACAAAGCACACGTTCTACAACAGAGCTAGGACCATCCTTAATGAAGGGGTGATGCATTTATTCTGTGCTACTAATTTCTGAAAGAACCATCCTAAAAATATTAACATGCTAATTGAGTACCCCTATTACACTAATATATGACTAAAGTTCCACATAAACCACTTACACATAAATCTTTTTTTGCTAAAAATGGAAACAAAACAAAACGTTTGATGGCTCACCAAAGGTTACTGGGCACGTCGCAGTTCCTCATATTCAGGTCAATTTTGTCTGGAGAGATCATAATGGATTTTTTAATGCTTATTACAGGCCTTGATCTTGGGAGATGTGAAGTAAGGAGAGAAAAGGTCATTAAAATAAAAGTAGTAATAGGAAAGATGAACGGCATTACACTAATAAACAGTAATAATAACTTGAAACTTCAGTCTTAAGATTAGAATATTGCACAAATAGAATAAAAGCTACCCTGTTTTATTTTGTATAACAGTATATTAAAGTAACACCTATCCATGACAGGTTTGTGAAATCTAGCAGGTTCTTACAGGTTCTGGAGAACTGGTAGAGGAGATTTTGAGTAGTTTGGAGAACCGGCAAATACCACCTCTGGCTGGCCCCAGAGTGGGGTGGGAATCAGTAGTGGGTTCTAAATTTTATTACTACTGGTTCTGTAGGCGTGGCTTATTTTGTGGGCGTGGTTTGTTGATCACATGAAAAGGGGAGGCAGAGAGGGCTTTGGGAGAGCTTCTGCACTGCCACTCTTCTCCCCCAAAGCCCTCCCTCTTTTCCTTGGACTTCAACAGTCCATTTTCCAGGGCAGAAAAGGGGAGGCAGGGAGGGCTTTGGGGGAGCTTCTGCGCTGCCCCTCTTCTCCCCAAAGCCCTCCCTCCTTCCCTTGGACTTCAACAGCCCGTTTGCCACGGCAGAAAAGGAGAGGCTTTGGGGAAACCTCTGCGCTGCTTCTCTTTTCCCCCAAAGCCCTCTCCCCTTCCCTTGGACTTTAACCGCTTCTTTGTTCGACTGGTTACTTTCCCAGCCATATGGCCCAGACTGTAAGACAAGCTGACCAGCCACTGTCTGAGCACTCCACCCATGCCAGCATGCACGAAAGAACGCTCCATGCATGCGCAGTATGATTCAGCTTGCTTTTTAATTTTTTTTCCTTTTTTTCTCTCGGAAAAAAATGAAAAAATTGGTAAAAATCACACAGGTGGCTTGGGGGAGGGAACCGGTTTCATGATGTCATCTGGTCATCGCTACCAGATTGCACGAACCGATCCGAACCGGGAGGAACCCACCACTGGTGGGAATGGAGATTTTGCAGTATCCTTCCCTCAGGAGTGGGGTGGGAATGGGGATTTTGCAGTATCCTTCCCCTGTCATGCCCACGAAGCCATGCCCACAGAACTGGTAGTAAAAAAATTGGATTTCACCACTGATCCATCGGTAAATCATTTTATAGGGTGGTACTTATAGGAAAATAGCAGGAGAAAGGAATACAGGTAGTCTTTGACTTATGACAACAATTGAGCCCAACATTTTTGTTGTCAAGTGAGACACTTCTTAAGTGGGTTTTGACGCATTTTGCATCCTTGCCTTGGTTGTTAAGCGAACCACTGAAGTTGATAAGTTAGTAACCCGATTTTAAATTAATCTGGCTTACCCACTGACTTTTGCTTCTTAGAAGGTCACAAAAGGGGATCGCATGACCTTGGGACACAGCAACCATCATAAATATGAACCAGTTGCCACGCATCTGAATTTTGATCACACAAATGTGGGGATGCTGCAAAGGTCATTACCGTGAAAAATGGTCATAAGTCACTTTTTTCAGTGCCGTTGTAACTTTCAATGGTCACTAAATGAACTGTTGCAAGTCGAGGATTACCTGTATTATGTATGCTCACTCCTTTAAGTTATTTATAAAAGTGATGAAGGCAGGATTTAAAAATGTAATAAGCAAAAATAAGTAAATGGTTCCATTCCAATCACTATTTTGCACCGACTATCTTGGTCCTATTTGTTAACGGTATAAAAAATAAAGATCTCACAAGCATGAAACTGGATCTAAGCGAATCATAGTAGGGAATGTTTCAAAGTTTAGCAGTTTCACACTGGAAATAATCTAAAACAGTGCTTCTCAGCCTTGGGTGACTTTAAGATAGGTGGACTTTAACTCTCAGGATTCCTCTTTGCTGGCTGGGGAATTCTGGGAATTGAAGTCCACCCATCTTAAAAGAATTTCCACGGTTGTGAAATACTGATCTAAAATGATAGGAACAATATACTCTGCACTACAAGCAACTGATCTGCATAGACATCAACACATCAGAGCTAAGATAGTTTGAATTCAAAATGTTCTTCACACCCCTCAGGAAACTTAAGAGTTATTATGGAACTTATTGGTCTTACAAATTTGATAACCGGCTGAATAAACTTACTTTAAGGACCTCTTTTAATTATGGGAACAGTTAAACCATAGTAAAAAGAGCACATACCTGTAAACTGAAACAGTGTCCGAAAGAGAGCCAACAGCAATGTCAGGGTAAGAGTTTCCATCAAGATCCATATTTCCAGTGATAGAGTACCCAAAGAATATGACATTATTTGTTGCGCCATCAAGAATCTAGAAATGCAAAACAAAAGCATATGAATGCGGCACAGTGTTAAACTACTCCTTTAACATTCAACATGTGGGAACCTATGCTGAGATATCCACAAGATCTATGGAGATTCTCAGTCATCTAGGTCAGGGGTCACCAACCTTTCGGACCTCAGGGACCATTAAATTCATAATTTTAAATCCCACGGACCACTAATATGATTTTTTAAAAGATTAATAGTATTTAGAGCAATATAAAAAATGAAAATATTTTTTCTGCGGACCACCAGAATTTTCTTGCAGACCACCAGTGGTCCACAGACCACCAGTTGGTGACCACTGATCTAATTCGTGGTTGTCCCAAAGGTGCTTTTTCAAGAAGCAACTGGACTTCCTTGTTTTCCTTTGAAAACGTTTCGCTTCTCATCCAAGAAGGTTAAAAAAATGCTAAAGAAGCTTCTTGGATGAGAAGCAAAATGTCTTCAAAGAAAAAGAAAGTTCAATTGCCTCTTGAAAAAGCACCTTTGGGACAAGATCATATGCTTTCATCAACATGACCAAAGCAACATTGCGCTGGAAGCTCCACCCTTTTGTACATGGAATGACATCGTAGTGCCAGTGGAGAAGGGACATAGTTTGCAGAACAATGCAACGCTGCTTTCTTCATTTAGCTCCCACCATTGACCCCGTTTATGGACAAGTCTTGGGGTGTCCCTTTAAGTCAATCTTGACTCTTAGCAATTTCCCAACCAGATCCACTATATAAGTTGTTTGCCATTGCCTTCTTCTGGAATGCTTTTCAGTGTACGGTTAAGAGAAAGTGACTGGCAGTTCCATCACCTACATTATTAAATAGATGGGGGGAAAAATCAGAAGCCCGCTAGACAGAATGAAAGCTGCAAAATAGATGAATCACTGAACTGCAAGTGGCAATTTATTTCAAGCCTTAGGCTCTTTCCTGTGTAGGCCACTGCGTTTTCCTAAACAGGAAACAATATAAAAATATTCTGGTTGAACTGAGCTTTGCTCAAATGACAAAACACTTCTGAACTGTGAATAACACTTTTGCTGTGTTCTTTTAACCTTGTTTGATTTGCCAGTTGTGACTTACTTTTTAATCCCCCCCACAATTAGTTTGTCCATTAGTTTCTAATTCATCTCAGTTGCTATCCACAACCAATGTCTATATGCACAAGAGAACTAGTCATGCATCTCTTCATCACTCTTGTCAAATTGCAAGCTCTTATTAGCATTATTGACCTACAGAGTTAAGAAATTATTGTTGACTGCTCAGAACAGATAGTCAATTTTTCCCTGATTTCTTGAACGCCAAATATTTATGAATAATGGAAGAATCAATGGCAATTAAGAGAAATTATATCTGTGTTTATCTGAGGTCATTATTTTCACTTTGTAGATGAAAAAAACCTATGATTTGAAACAGAAAGGAAGACCTGACTGAAAAAGTAAATATTCACAAAGCTTGCAGGAAGGAAGGAGACAAGCTTAAATGCTGGTAGTCAATATGCTCATTTAAACACCCTAAATTTAAAAAGTACATGTTGCTTTTGCAAGTTAGACAGCTCTTTAAAAAAAACTATATCTAATATAAACCATAAAACTATATATAAGACCCGGAGCGGCAAGGTGGTTAGAATGCAGTACTGGGAGCTACTTCTGCTGACTGTTGGCAGTTCGATCCTCACCAGCTATAAATTGACTCAGACTTCCATCGTTCCGAGGTCGGTAAACTGAGGACCCAGACTGTTGGGAGCAAAATGCTGACACTCTAAACTGCTTAGAGGGTTGTAAAGCACATGTGAAGCTATATATAAGGCTAAAGTGCTATTGCTATTGATGTTATCCTTAAGTCAATGGAACGGCATGTTCCTGTATTTTCTGCCCCTTTCTATCCTTCAAATTCAGATATGCAGAGGAAAAACTGGAGCAGTAAAAGGGAGAATAGGAAGGGGAATACGTATGGCTCACCGGTCCCCAACATTTTGGTTCCTGAACATTCTCTATGGAGGGGTGGTGGTTGGAAGTAGTGGCGCACCATCAATAACATTGCTGACCATAGTTCTTATTTGAAAGATGCAACATAGTGCATTGCCTTCCTTATACCAATGCAATGACTTTTTCCAAATCCAGCACTGTTCTCCCAGGTTTGCTACTGCCCTCCTTCCCTTCCTGCTAAGCAGAAATAGCAGTTTTGTTGTTGTTGGGGAGAGGCAAAACTCTTTTCCTACCCATTAACTATGCCTTCTTCTATATGGTTTTTTTTCCCTTCTATATGGTTTATAGGTACAACATAGACATCGGTCTATTTTCATTATTTACAAAAAAATCTGGATGTATATTAATTTATATTTATAATTACTCTCGATTAATCAGCAGAATCTCACTTTTGTTCATAGTTTAATATTGGTTTTTTAAGGTTTATTTATCAAATTTACATATTAGTTATAGTTTGATTCTTTTGTTGTTTTTGTTTCATTGTGTGTTCTTTTTGTTTATTCTTTTTTAGTGTTCATGTCTGTTTATATAGATGTATATATAATGTATATATTTGTATTTGTTTTCTAACTTGAATAATCAATAAACATTTTTTAAAAAAAACAAAACTGTGCCTTCTTGTAGTCCAGATCATGGTGCCATGAGCAGAGATCTAGGTCCACTAGATTCCCTAACACATGTTTGAGACTACAAAGGATTCTACCTCCCACAGGAATTCTACGTAGAAAGTTCTTTTCAGATGATCATAAGAGTGTGGAAAGGTAAGGCATGCATGACAAACTGATTACGATACAACATCCTCCTTACACATTCATTAAACACGACACGTTGTGCACAGAGCTGAAAACAGGGATGATTAAAAGGCAGAAAAGGAGTGGGCTAGCACTTCTGGAAGAAAGGAGGCAGGAAGGAGAGCTCTGAAGATGCTAAGCCAGGTAATCCTTCTTTGGCTAAAATGATGAGCTTTGAAATCCAACACATTGAAAAAGACTCAAGTTTGGAAAAACTATCGGAAGGGCACAGGGGAGAATATAATTCTAGATAAAATAAAGGCAGTGTAAAGAGCCAGTAAGTGACAGAAGCTGATGACTTCAGTTGACTGATCAGGAGCAAGTGAGTAGACGAAATGAAATTCCACTGCACACAGAAGCAAATGTTGCAAGCTAATACCTGCGCTGGTTTTGTGTTTATTCCATTCCTGGAGCCATGATAGAGATATACCCTGCCAAACTCTCCATCATAAGGAGCCCCCACAGCAATATCTGTATTTTAAAAAAGAGGGAAGAAAACAGAATACTCAAGGTGATCTTCCTTATTGCGAAACATGACTTGTTTACACAAGGCATAACAAAACAAGCATGCAAATCTTAGCCAATGAGAGAGAACCGCAAAATGACACATGTCTAAAACGTCAAACATCAAATTATAAATTAAGCCACAAAGAACATGTTTTGCAAGGTGCAAATTTCCTAACTGCAAGTTTCAGAGGGTTTGAATTTTAGACAAAACACTGCTCAGTATTTCATGGTATTCGTAGCTCTATGATGTCAGCTTTGTTGACAAATTTTAAAACAGAACATGGGATATAAAAATGATAAATAATGAACCACAGAAAAATAAATGAATCAAGAAAAATTGTATTGGCCCTGAAGAAGTATGGATTAAGCATTATGTTGCATTCAGGTTTTTCGATACTTTGGGCCAACTGCTGAATTGCTAACAACAAAATCCATCCAAATCCATACAATCCTTACAAGATTTTTCCCTGCTTACCTGAAAAGCCATCTTTATTAACATCACCGATGTTTTCAACTGCAATCCCAAACATGGAGTCTTTAGATCCATTGAGGCGAATTGGGTTTACATTGTCCCATTTGCCTTCCTGATTAATATATACATAGGCAGCACCACCAATTTCTCCATCTCTCTCAAAATACTGTGGGGCTCCAACCACAATATCTTGCCAACTGGAAAATAAAGTAGAGCAAAAATTGGTTTTAATTTCTCTATCCCCAATATACTGTACTCCCCAGCAACTTTGAAGAGATCAGATCAGGTAAGCCACTCCTGTTCAACGCATGGTGCGAAAATGGGAGCTATTTGCTTGAATCAAGCTGGATTTCTAGTTTCTTCATGGACATATAGATGTCTTTCCTAGAAAAGAATACTAGAAAATACTTAAAATTTTCTTAATCCTTGCTTTTAAATAGATCTTTTTAAAAAAATTCTCTTCTACTTTTGACCTCCTGATAATTTCCAAATACTAACCAGTTTTAATTCTACTTCTCCCCCACCCTCTTGCAATCAGCCAAAATCAGCTAAATGCTGACCACCATCTAATCCATATAATCTGTGAAAAAAATTATGAACTGCAACTTTAAAAGTTTCAAGAATGAAGGGCTACTGCTGGATAGGAACGCTGGAAACTGCAGTTGGACATATCCGGGGGTCACAAAGTTGGGGAAGCCCTCTTATAATGCTTCATAATAGTATTTTAGTGCAGGGGTCTCCAACTTTGGCAACTTTAAGACTTGTGGACTTCAATTCCCAGAGTTCCTTAGTCAGCAAAGTCTTAAAGTTGCCAAGGTTGGAGACCTCCTGTTTTAGTGGTTGATTATCACAAAAGTCCTACAATGTTGGTTGTAACACTTCCAATAGGTGGCATCTCATGGCATTGATGAGATTCCTGTTTTGGATCCAATACTTGCTCTACAAAGCTAAGTGTGGTTCAGTCAAAATTCATGGCGAAAACAGTTTACATTCTAGAATCTTAAGTTCTCCATCATCATCTTTTTAGCCTTCCTGAACTTGATACCTGCTGTGCTGCATGAATTTGGAGTCCAGGATTTTTTGTTTCAAGTATAAAAGATTTGGCTGGTGGCTTTTCTGAAAGGGATACAGGTATCAAGTTGTACATGCTGTGGTTGCCCTCTGCTATTTCTGCAGGGAAAGAGCCCAGTTCTGCTCCGACGTTGCCACAAAGATCGGATCCCGCACCACAGAAAAGCAACTGGGAGGTATGAAGGAGAGGAATCTCACCCATCGTGGTTGAGGTCAACAACGGCCACATCATAGCCAAAGGAAGAAGCCAGCCCCTCGCCTTCAAATATGTGCACAGAGGACAAGGCCCGCTGGATGTCACTGTCTTTTTTCAGAAGGACCACAGCCCCACTATGGTTGGCTCTCGGCGCACCGGAAACAAAAGTGATCTCCTCCTGAGAGATTATCCCTTTTCCAGAGTCCAAAGAAAACCCTAAAACAGAACATAAATATTCAGATAAACACCTCGCCCTGGGACCTGTAACACCTGGCAACTATTGTTATGTTAAAGGAGGGTTAGGAAAGTGTGATAGCTAGGCCTCTGATGCTCAAAGGAGAGCAAATATCAATCCCTACTAGCACTGATGATGTTGCTTAGTTTGGTAATAAAACATCTACAAGAGAAGAAGCAGAGAGCATCAAGGACCCCTCATTTCAACCCTCAACTACAAATATTTTTTCCTCAGTATTTTTCTCTTTCTCCCCTTGGTGGTTTTTTTTTTTCAAAAGAAGGAGCCACAGGGTAAGACTGTTGAATCTTACAAAGTTGGGACTGAAAAGGGATTTTAAACATCTGTATGCATTGGACTAAAATTCCCACTGTCTCCAGACCTCCTCATTTGACTAAAGCTGATCAAAACCCTCCCTCACAGACACACAAATACCGCATCCCATGTATAACTTTTACTTTCCATCCCTCAATCCATCAGTCCACACCTCATACATCCATTCATTTATTTTTATGTACACATTCACCATTTTATTTATTTGCCTTTGCATACACACCACAAAATCAAAATGCAAACGAGGAAGAGGATGAAGAAGTCAGAGATGCAAATAGATTGCAATTCCCTACCCTCTGAAACACAAACAGAAAGACAGATACACAGACACATATATACAGTGTGTATACCAGAGGTCTTCAAACTTGGCAGCTTTAAGACTTGTGGACTTCAACTCCCAGAATTCTCCAGCCAGCACTGGCTGGAGA
>JANHFP010001660.1:43367-67893 GCA_032468135.1 Calamaria suluensis
AGTTAATTGCAGCAGCCACTCCCTTGCAGTACCCTTAAAGAGGAACAGACCGTATTGCATACATCCAATACCTAACAAATATGAATTGCTGCCTTACCATTGTCACTAACACAATCATTTGCTTCCTATATCCTACACAAGTAGACCTCGCTTAGAGACTGCCTCACTTTGCAATTAATAGAGACTTTGCAATTAATCTGTGATGAAAAGGTAACTTTGCAGCCAATCCTCCCATTTACAACCTTCACAGATCTATAACGAAAAGGAAAGCTAAAATAAGATTGTAAGCATAGTCATGGTTGCACTTAGCAACCGCTTCACTTAAAAACTGAATCTCCAGTTCTAATTGTAAGTGCTCTTTTTTTTTTCTTTTTTTAGTTTTTAAATATGAAACGCTTCACGAATTTGCGTATCATCCTTGTGCAGGGGCCATGCTAATCTTCTCTGTATCGTTCCAATTTTAGTATATGTGCTGCCGAAGCGAGCTCATTGTAAGTGCTCATTGAGGACTACCTGTATATCATCTGGTTCCAATATCATTGCTGCCGAATATAGATGTCTTATCACTAGCTGTGCAGGTAGAATGACTTTCATTCCTTCGATAGTCCCTGCTGGGAATGTATACTTTTGGCGTACTGTTCTGATGTTCTTTGTTTATCCCTCCCAGGAACACCCCCAACCACAATGGGGACATAATAATAGTTTTTTTTTAAAAAAAATGTAAAATGCTGTACTTGTAGGTTGCTTCCCTTGATTAGTTTCCATCCATTGCTTCTTGTCCTACCTTCTGGTACTTTGGAAAATAGGTTCCCCCCTCTTTTTTTGTGGTACCCCTCAAATACTGGAACACTACTATCATGTCACCCCTCATCCTTCTTTTCATTTAAATTACCCAATTCCTGCAACCGTTCTTCATATGTTTTAGCCTCCAGTTCCCTAATTACCATCTTTGTGGCTTTTCTCTGCAATGTTTGTAGAGTCTCGACATCTTTTTTATATTGTGGTGACCAAAACTGGATACAATCTTCCAAGTGTGGCCTTACCAAGGCATTATAAAGTGGTACTAACACTTCATGTGATCTTGATTTTATTCCTCTGTCAATGCAGCCTAGGACTGTGATGACTTTTTTGGCAGCTGCAGCATACACATTATTTTAAGTACATTGTTCTTTATGTTTAGAATAGAAACAACTTCCCTTCAATCCAATTCAGAGGAAGAAAGATTTTAATATTATCAAATGCACAATACCTCCTTTCTTAAGTGTGATTTAGAAAATGCAAAATATATGGTATCATACCTAATGGTGAAATTATTCAAGCAAAATCAAACATGACTAAATAATTTGACTTGCATAAGAAAAATGCATGGACATGCTTAATCTCAAATCTGTTGTTATTTTAAACTGCTTTACTGCAAAAATGATTATATCAAATTGTTTGTGTTGAGGATTAAATAGCATGGGTTAGAAATCCTATGCTAATCCAAAATCACCCCCATGAAGGCACACAAACTGGGTGAGTTTATCTGCTGGGAAGGCTGTATTGCTTTGAAATTACATGATTGTAAATTATACAAAACCCTCCAATATTCTGTGCTGCCAGCTTGTAATGTTACTTTTTCTCTCTTGCAGATGAGGTTAGCCTTTTCCACGGTATCATATCTATTACAGCTCAGAAGAAAGAAGCCTGGTAAGTGTTCACATTTATGAGAAAGAGTTAGCATTTTAACATTCTCTGGACCAGTTTAGTTTTCACTTGTATTGGAACATTAAGCTTAATTTAATGTCATGCAAAATAAGGTATATAACCTCACCCATAAAATCCTTATGGGGAAATTCTCTTTGAATTGAAGCATAATCAAGCCAGATACGTGTACATTTTAGATCAGTGGACAACATGCAACCTGTCTACTGGCTGAGGATTGATCCTAAGTACATTCATTTAAGAATTGTGAAAAAGTATAAAATTGTGGAAGACTGCCAGAAAAAAATAATATGGTTAGAGTTGGTGTAATATCATCTTTTATTTAATCCTTTAAGTAGTATGTTGCTTCATATTTTAATAGTCCTTGCTGCTATATTAATAACGAAGTAGTAGTATGGCTGTGAAACTAAACAGGAGTTTCAGTCTCCCCCATTATTAACTTTGACAAATAGCAACTATTCTGGCTGAGATGCTAGGGCTATTTTGGTAAATAGCAATAGCAATTATATACCACTTCACTATGCTTTACAGACCTCTCTAAGTGATTTACAGAGTCAGCATATTCCCCACAACAGTCTGGGTCCTCATTTTACCGGCCTTGAAAGGATGGAAAGCTGAGTCAAGCTTGAGCCTGGAGATTTGAACTGCCAAATTGTAGGCAGCCAGCAGTCAGCAGAAGTAGTAGCCTGCAGTACTGCACTCTAACCACAGCTCAAATTTCTGCATCCCTTTTCTATATGCTCAGCAAATAATATGTACACATACTCTCTCATGTGGACATATGTGCTATATATATTATATATTAACATGCTGAAAGTTTGCTGCAGTATAGTTTTGTGTAAGTTTGTCTTTTATTCTAGAAAGCAGATAAAGCATTTGCAACTTGTATTGAATGAATCTGTCATCCAAAAGTGAACAAGGAATCTTAAAACAAATGGATGCAATGGTGAAAGTTTACAGAAGAAAAAAACCTTTATAATATTGAATGAGGAAGCAGTTGCCAAAAGGCCAGAGAATGAGAATCAGTTTTCATGCATGTTAAAATATGCACAAAAGTCCCCTATTAACTTTTTTGTGTTTTTAAAAGTTGTCATGTGAGTTGCCTCACATAATTGCTGCCTTATGATGTACTATTTCACCCAATTGAAGGTTGCAAACAGACACAAGAGTTTTCATAGTATAAAGATATTTCCTTGGGGATTGTTATTATTTATTTTTAAACTGACATTGGGTTTATAGCAGTTATGCCGATATAATCATATAGACTAATAATTTAAAAAGTATCCCAATGCATAGCTTTAACTGACATACCTTGGCTGTTCTTTTCAGCAACAAGACAGAAGACTGTTTAAAATTCAGGAAAGACTGTTGTAAAGCAGATCCTAAGAGATCCGTGGATCAAAGAAGTACGAATGTCTTGTGGGATTGCTCTACGCTGGAGACAATGGGTAGTGTCTCCAGGGAAGAAAGCACTTTAGAAAAACTTTCTGGTTTGAAGGATTCAGTGAACTCTAAGGAAGCTGATTGGAGAAATCCTTGCAACTCAAAGGAATTCACTTCTGCAATGGAATCCAAACTCATAACAATGCTGCAGGTGAATACTAAGGGTTTAGGAAGGGAGTCCGAGCACTTACACTCTCAGGCTTCACCA
This sequence comes from Calamaria suluensis, assembly GCA_032468135.1. Lineage (NCBI taxonomy): Eukaryota > Metazoa > Chordata > Lepidosauria > Squamata > Calamariidae > Calamaria > Calamaria suluensis. The sequence goes on from JANHFP010001660.1 coordinate 46,723, forward strand.
CCACTTGTTGGAGTACAGACCGTTAGTGAAGATGAAAGATACCATAGCAGTGAACCAAAGCACGTAGATACCTTCAACAAAGAACACTTGAACAAAAGTCAAGCATTGGAGAAAGAAGACTTTCACAGATTTGATTGGATTTCTGGGCACAAAGAAGGGCATGGGCTATTTCCCAAAAACACGAGTAAATCACCAGATGTAGCAACAAACCTGTCTGTTAAGAGACAGTCTGCACGAGAAGCTTCTTTGTTAGCTTTGCCAGTATTTAGAAAAATGCTAAATCCCCACTTAAATAAAGCAAATAGTGTAGAGTGTGTGTTCTCTCCCTGGAAGGGACAGGCAGTAGATTCTGATATAGATGAAATAAGTTCTGCTAATCCAACTGACTGGGCAATAGAGAAATCAGAACTTCAGACAGCTGTGGATCTTGTTGTCCATAAACATGGTTGGACTGTTACTGACAAAGACACTATGGAACATGTTTCCCTGAGGTCTGTGGAATCTCCTTCCTGTAACACTTTTGATGAAACAAGACCTTATATGTGCAATGCCCTTTCGGAGGAGCAAGAAAAAGACGATGTTGGCCAAGAAGGCAATCCAACTGTTTACACATGCATTGAGTGTAGCATTTATTTTAAGATGAAAGAACATTTGATGGATCATATGCTTCAGCATAACAGAGGATTGGATCAGGACAAAGAAGACACTAGAGGTCTGGATCAGTTGACCTGCAATGAATGTGGATGGGCTTTTGGGGACATTGAGTCTTTAGACCAGCACAGGAGGCTTCATCAGCAATCAAGAGAAAAGATCATTGAAGAAATTCAGAAGCTTAATGAATTATCAGATGAAGGGAGAGATGCCAAGCTACAATGCCCAAAATGTGTGTTTGGAACCAATTCTTCTAAAGTGTTTGTTCGGCATGCAAAAATGCATGTTAGGGAGAGGAAAAATCAAGGTTTGAAGAATGTGCTTGACAGTTCTGCTTGCAATGAACCTCATAATAGCTCTATGCACAATGTGTATAAACATTTCAGGCCAAATGAACATATATCTCAAGTTGCACACAATGCACACAGTAGAAGTAAAAAGCTTAGCATTTGCACGCTTTGCAGCTTCCCTGCACCAGATGAAAATATTTTAAAAGAACACATGAAATATGCTCATTCCCACCTGCCATGGAACATAGAGACTTTGGAAGCAGACATGAACCAACCTGGAACTAGTAAGGATGACTATATCAAGTCAGGACGATTTTTGGAAAGTGATTATTTGAGCAAAACAGACAGACTTTTTCCACAGTACCACTCTGAAACTATGACCCACTACAACTCTTTCCGTGAGTGCACAGCAGATCACCCAAAACTTCATAAAGCTAATGGCACTAGTATAAAGGACACCCCAATGCCAGGATGTCGGGCTAGGAAACGAGCTCCCTATAACTCCTCACAGAATGTCTTGGCAATGTCCACTCTTACCTCATCAAAAGCTTATTCTCCATATGCCTTGAACCAAATGAGAAATAAAAGCACAACTCTGCCACTTGAGACTGAGAGAGACAATATCCAAAGCCATTCAGGTGGGTTGGAGGAACAACCGTGCAAATGGTTATCGATAAAGAATATTAGGGCGACTGAAGAAGAATTCCCTTTGATGACAGAAATAGAATTAGCACAGAAGAGATACTTTAGATCTTTTGTTATTCCTCAGCCTGCCTTGGAACTCAAAAGGACTTTTGCAGGCACTTTGAAGGCAATGGATTGTACAACCCTATCTGCAGGACAGCAACAGCAGTTACATCAAATGGTTCCTATTGTTCTTGTTGAGGAAATTAATATTTATCCCCAAAAAAGGAAGAAGCCCAAGATGAAGAATCTGAGAAAAAAGTTGTCACCTTCAAGACACTTTGGAATGGGGGACTCTCTTCCCTTAGGTGTATTTCTGTTGGATTCCTCTCTAGAAGGATCTCTTGAACTGGATGATCTTCTGGGTACAGATTCCACAATGCTGAAAAACGAGGAGAGAAAATGCCCGTACTGTCCTGACAGATTCCACAATGGCATTGGTCTAGCCAATCATGTGCGAGGCCACCTGAACAGGGTGGGTGTGAGTTACAATGTCCGTCACTTCATCTCTGCAGAAGAAGTGAAAGCTATTGAACAAACATTTTCCTTCCAAAAGAAGAAGAAAAAAGGTAGTATGTATTCAATTTGTATTTTTTCAATTTCTATTTCTAAACAATTTCCTTGAAAATGGGTATGTATGCTCTCCAATTTTCTTTCTTGAAAAGTTGGATATTATTACATTATGATCTAATAGAGGTTTTCTGAAGTATAAATGGCCTCTTGGTTTTATTATATGACACTGATTATTATTTTGTTTTTCATAGTTGCAAACTTTGATCCAAGTACATTCAGTTTAATGAGATGTGAATTCTGTGGAGCTGGCTTTGACACACGTGCAGGGTTATCCAGCCATGCCAGGGCCCACCTGCGGGATTTTGGCATCACTAACTGGGAGCTTACCATTTCACCAATTAATATCTTGAAGCAGCTACTAGCCAATTCATCTGAACACCCCGTGTTGCAGTATGTGATGGAAACAGACCCCTCATCTCCAAATCAAGAAAGAGAGATACTTGGGTTCGGGCCCTGCAAAACCACACTCCCCATATCTGAATACAGCATTTCAGAATCAACTTTTTCCCCTTTCCCTTCTTCCTGGGGAGATGAGTCCATGCAAGCCTTCAGACATGGTAAGCACCTTTTAAACTGTATGGGCATCCAGGAAACAGTGCCACTATAATTTAAATATTCTGCATTCTCTAGTTTCCTTGATAACAGCATGATATAAATGGTGCTGTTTGCTGAAAACATATGGGTAAGACTAGGGGTGAAATGCTCCCGGTTCGGACTGGTTCAGCCAATCCGGTAGCGATGGCAGGTGGTTTGGAGAACCGGTAGCAAAAATCCTTGGCCCCGCCCCCTCCGCACAATCGTTGGAAGCTTTTACATTTTAAAGGAATTTTTGCTACCTAAGTATTTGCTGGATTAGGTAGAAAAAATCATTTCAAGTGTAAAGAGAGCCTCAGAGGATCACAGTAGAGCCTCACAATCATGGGAGACTTTTTTTCTTACATTTTAAAGGAATATTTTTCTACCTAATCCAGCAATGCTTAGGTAGAAAAATATTCCTTTAAAATGTAAGAAAAAAAGGCTGCCATGATCACATGGTTCTTCTGTGATCCTCTGAGGCTTTCTTTATCTTAAAAAAAACATTTTTACTACCTATTCCCTGGAACTTGTAGTAAAAAAATGCTTTTAAAAAGTTAAAAAAAATTAACTTTTTAAAAGTGAATGGCCATTCAGTCACATGACCCACCCACCACCAAGCCACGCCCACAGAACCAGTAGCAACAAATTTTACATTTCACCCTTGGATAAGATGAACTGCACTGTTTTTTAAAGGTCCATTGAAGAGGGCCATAGAAAGCTGATTTATAACTGGGGGCATCTGTTTTCACTAACATGATTTTGTATGTGTCCCTAGTAGGGAAAAAGGGATAAATGACAAAATTGCAATAAAATATTGCACACAGAAGTACTGCAACAATGTGTAGCTTGCCTTGTGACATCACAAAATACTAGTTTGCTATACAGGCTTCTGGCAATTTTCAGCTTTGCTACTTTTCATTGTCTCTAAAGCATTTGATTATAGGTGGTTAAATCCCAATGTAAGCCTGTACATTAGAGTTAGAGTTAGAGTTTTGAACGAAAAAAGAACAGCAATATGTTTTTTTTAAGTATGAGGAGCAAAGGGGAAAAATTAAAAGAGGAAGATGGAAGAAAAGGAGAAAATAGAGAGATAGAACAGAAAGAATTGGACTTTAAACGAAAATGTTTAAAAGTATATGGGTGCTTCCAGTATATAGTATATATTGCTATATATACACCTAAAGTCTGCCTTTTTTCCTTTCATAACAGTGGTGTGGTGTTTTGTTTGCTTGTTTTTTGTAAGCATGAAGAAATGGATAAGAATGAAGAAATGGAAAGAAAGCACAAATATGATTTTTCCTGATTTTAATCTCCCTTATTCAATGAAAATGTTTTCCATAAAATACTTCAGAAGTATGAGACAATGGACAAAAATCTAAGAACTTAACATAGATCTAAACTATAATATGGTGATCTGTAACATATTGCATTAGAATTTACCAGGACATATTGCACTACCAAAGAGAGAAAACATCTTTTTTTTAAAAAAAAAAGCAAAATAAATTAATGTAATAAATGATTGAGGCAAATAGTAGAGCCTTAGTCATCACATGGTTAGAGTATTGTATGCCTGGGGCTACCCTTGAAGAGAATTCAGAGATTCCAGATGGTGCAGAGTATGGTATTTCTTGGGGCCCAAAGAATGGCCCATGTAACCACTTTCCCACTTGCTGCATTCAGTGCCAGTCTGCTTCTCGTACAATTCAAGGTGTTGGCAATCACATTTAAAGCTCTTCGTGGCATGGGGCCAGGCTATGTGAGGGAAGTCTTATCCCAGTGGGATTGGCTCATCTCACCCATGCTGGCACAGGAAGCATGCTGCCTGCTCCATCAGCCCGATTATTCCACCTGGCGGGATCCAGTCGAAGGGAGTTGCACCTGCCCTCTGGGACAACTTGTCCTATGATGTGAGGTCCACCCCAACCTTCCTGACCTGTCATAAGGGCCTTAAGAACTGATTGTACTGTTTGGCTTGGGGCCTCAATGGAAGATCATCACAGTGGAGGTGGTTGATCAATTAACAACAGATCCCATCTTACCCTCATCGTGCCCCATCCTACCCATTTGTAATTGGGTCATAACAATTATGGGTGTGTGTGTGTGTGTGAAAATTACACTGTATATAATATGCACTGTATTTCCTGAGTCTGAGGCCTCTGTTCAGGGAATTGCTTTCTTTTCTTGATTTCTGATCTAGAGGCTGAGTGATCCACTCTTCTTCCTCACCCAGCCTCAGAATGCTGGGAATGAAGTTAATCATGACAGTAGAATTCATATATTTATACCAAGAATACTAACAAAATAAATATCACTTACATTTCAAATGCTAAGATTTCTGTTTACTGCTGAGCCACATTCACACTGTAATAAATCAGTAGGTAATTTTTCAAAGTGTCAAACTAGAATTGTGTGAAAAACAAGCATTGATGACATAATGCAATCCTTATTCATTTTCTTACTAATATTTAAGTAATCAATTTTAACATTTATATTATTTTAAACCATGCTTTTATGGTATGTTATGGGATGGGATGGATAAACAAGCAATATATGAAATATGGATAATAAATATGAGATAATGATAATAAAAGCCATGTTAGACTTATTTTTGCAGGAAGATAAAAACATTAATTAAAGAAAACTTCCCTGATAAAATTAATATGGACACATAATCATCTAATGCCAGCTAGCACCCTATCCTGAAAAAGAGATGCCAGATGTTCAGTCTGACATTAGAAAAGGCCAAAGAGTAGGAGAATTTACTGCTGATGCATGCTGGATAATGGCAAAAGCCAAAGAATAAAAAAAGAGGTCAGTGTATGCCTCATCAATTAGAGAAAAGCCTCTGATTGTGTTGATCATGTCAAGTTGTGGAAAGTGCTGAGAAAAATTTGGAATCCCAGAACATCTCATTGTCCTCATGAGAAATGTATGTACAGGTCAGGAAGCCACAGTATGGACAGAGCTTGATGAAAGAGACTGGCTTCAGGTCAGCAAAGGAGTGCAACAAGGCTGCATGCTTTCCTCTTATTTATTCAACCTATATGCCAAATATATATTAAAGGAAGCTGGATTGGAAGAAGACGAGCATGGTTTAAACTAGAGGAAGAAAAGTCACTATACTGATGACACTATTCTGACAGCTAAAAACGCCAAGAGTCTGCAATCCCTAGTACTAAAAGAGCTCAGTAAAAAAAAATGGGCTAAAATTAAAGACGACCAAACTAATGTCAAGAAGAACAGCCAACCTTAGAATTTACAATGAAGATATAAAAGTAGAGGATAGACAGAACATAAAAAGCAATTTAGGATCAACCATGCCAACCAACAATAAAAAACAAGCAGTCAAGAAGTATGCTACAGGCTAGCACAAGATGGGAAAAGTATTAACGACTTTGAGTTTTGATGTTGGAGAAGATTCCTGAGAATGCCATGGACAGACAAGAAAATTAAATCTATGGATCATTGAAGAAATCAACCCAAAGTTCTCACAAATGGCCAAATGACCAGGCTCAGTTATGCTACTTCTGACATATTATGCAAATATCTGTACCTCTGGAAAGGGAATGAACTTTCATCATGAAAGCAAAATGAGAGCATAAAAAGCAGACATTCCAGCTGATGAGGTGGCAAATTGAGCATAAGAGTTTTGTTAGATTAAATCAAGAAACTACTAATCCTTTATTCTGTTTCCCACAACAGGAAATTTATTGAGATAACACTTCAAGGAATATTTGAGAGCACTGACCTTTCTATTTTTAAGCAACTAATATTTGGACAAATGCTTTCTTTAGTATCAGAAGTAGCATATATATACTACCATTTTCAGTTTTATACCCAGGAGGTTAGGCATTCCAAATCCAAAGAGTGTCACAAAGAGTTGTTCCATTTTTTGACTATTGGAATTTTTTTTCAATATTTAGCATAGAATTCTACTGTAAGTAAATATATCTGAATTCACATTTTCTGCACTTGAATAACTTTTGGACCTGCTATAATACATGATGAAAGAGTGTAGGAACTGATATAAGCAGCTGATACCATGCCTAGGCTTTTAGCTGACATTCTGTATACCAGAGTTCCCCAGCCTTTCCGGCTTTGTGGACCAGTGGGGGTGATGGAGGAGACACAAGGGATGGTTCTGTCTGAGTGGTGGGCAAGTGTGTGCACAAGCACTTGCCCGCCACTTCTGCAGCTCGGTTCCAAATGGCTCAAGGCCAGTAGTGGGTCACAGCCCCTGCTGTACATCAAATCCCACATTAGTGCAAGCTACTTGGAGCAATTTGAACAATGGTAAACAATCTGTTTTTTGGGGAAAAAGCACAACTTCATCGAAAATTAATTATACAGATGCATTGATTTGCTGTTGTTCTGCTTTTTCTCCCATTCTTATTCAGAATGCCTAATTTAAAACATATCATGGCCATATGTATATTCTATCCCCCATATAAATAGGGAAGAAAATAATGGCATGATGATGAGATGCTCTTATCTTAAGTTAGCATCAAAGTAGGTAACTTTCTTTTTAAGCAAGTGGTGATATTTGAAATGTTGATGGCATGTTATCACTCCCCAAAATGGTTACTATGGAAGACTTTACATGTTCGCAATAGCTGCCATGAAAAACATGGCTAGTCAAAATTATATCTATAGATTACAAAATAAATTGTGCAAGTTTGCACTTTTGTACCTCCTCATTTCTCCATAGGATAGTTTCAATCCCATACCTATTTTTTGCTGCTCAAGCAGGACTATTTCCAAACAAAGCCAGAGACTTAGACATGCAGGTAGTCTTTAGCTTATGATCGCAATTGAACCCAAAATATTTTTACTAAGCAAAATAGTTAAGTGAAATTTGCCCTATTTTATAGCCTTCCTTGCCACAGTTGTTAAGTGAATCACTGCAGATGTTAAGTTAGTAACATGGTTGTTAATTGAATCTGGCTTCTCCACTGACTTCGTTTCTCAAAAGGTTGCAAAAGAGGATCACACAATGCCAGGACAGTGTGACTGTCATAAATACATGCCAGAATTTTGATCAGATGGCATGGGAATGCTGTCACAGTTGTAAGCATGAAAAAAGTCATGTCACTTTTTTCAAAGCCGTTGTAACTTTGAAAGGCCACTAAATGAACTGTTGTAAGTTGAGGACTACCTGTGTAGTATTTGTATTTTCCAAGAAAGTCTAGGAATCCAAACATCAGCAAGCATATTTTTAAAATACATTTTCCGAGGCTAGCTTTTACTTCTCAATATACCATGCTCCATTAATACATTTTAAAAACAAACTAAAAAACTACCATTTCTAATATATCAGTAATTTAAATATACTGTTCAGGATTTCTGATTAATCAAAACCTAAAAATAATTTTATTACTGTCTGTTAAATAATTTCAGTTCTTTAATCTGCATTTACATGGGAATAAATCTCATCTCATTAGTAATTCTTGGTAAATGTAACATTGTAATACAATAATATAATCTATTTTTCTTACATACAAAAGTCAGTTGTAGTGTGTTTTTTGGGAGCAAGACCCAGTGAATTTCATAGGGCTTATTTTTTGGTAAATGGGTATGGAGTAGAAGTCTAGAGCTGCAATTTAATACATATGAATATATATTAAAATACAGAGTACCTGCTATTTTGAAAAAGTGAAGAAAGTGTTGAAGAGCTTACAATTTTAATAAATATGACCATATTATTGGAAGACTGTGATGAGTACATCTTAATAGAAAAAATTAGGCAAAGGGGTTATGACTCAATTAAAATTATATCTCTCTACACATCAACCAGCAGAAAAATTAATCAGTGTACATTTGGGGCCACATTACTATCCCAGTTACCTCAGTATCGCAGTTGTAGTGTGCAGTTGATGGACTGTTCCTCATTTTACCATAAAGAAACGTTTGCCCTCTCTCAAACTGGCAGAAAACCATCCATTTACAGAACTGATGAGTAGTAATTTTGACAGTTACAATTTTGTTAGACTTCATAGTCTATCAGGTTTAGCCATTTGTCAGAATTTCAGGCCAGAAATTAGTTTGCAGACTTGGTCCATGTAGTAGGAGAATTTGGTTTCAAACACAATTTCATTAGGTTTCATGCTATGGTATCTTTTTTCCTAAGTAAAATGCAAGGAAACCCATGTAAAAATATTGGTCATAACACATGACTTTGGGAGAATATTTCACAATAATGGGAAGTTCCAGGTAGCCATATTGGCAGTTGTGACAGATATGTGTGCTGTAATACAAAATATCATTTTGTAGTTTGGATTTAGATGTTTGATTAAAAAAATAATATTTTGAAAGAAATAACTTTTGTGGCACTGAAATAATTCCCCACCCCTCAAATCAATCTTGGCTCACCAACACCTCTTGCAGTTTTTTTAGTAATTGTTCAGAATTTCCATTGCATTCTTCCTCAGAATTTTCTAGAAAACACTTCTCACAAAATATATGTACTTTAAAGCTTTAGGAATCCCAGAATTCATGTATATCTGCAATAATCATTTTTATGAAAATCTTCACCTCTTTTTATAGTTCAAAAAGCGGTCTGACCTTAGGATAAGTACTGAATGAATTAAATTCTAATTTCATAAATCTGTGATTTAGACATGTTATCTGTTCATAACAAAAGATGTATCGGTTGTGTTAATGATGCTATATATTCTTTAGGGTAGAATCTGAAAAACGTTTCCACTTAAAGAGTTCAGCTAAACTGATTAATTTATCCAAATCCCCTTGGCATTATAGATAGAGCTTAAATTGTGATTAGTTACTCCTTTGGTCAGCTGGAACAGTAAGCTGAATTTCCCTTTCCTTATATGGATTTGGACAAATCGGTAATTCAGGGCTGGAACGGTGGTTCCCCTTGAACCTCCAACTTGGCTGTCAAGAAAGGCCCTGCGTTGCTCCCGATCTACGGATTCTTCTTGGCTCTACCCGAGCTGCCTTTTCTAGCTTGGCTCGGCGCTCGATTGCTCCGGCTGTTCTATCCCAGCTGGAGTTTTCGGCGCTCCACCGTCCCGCCTCGCTGCCGCCCTGCATGTGCCGGAGCCAAGATGGCGGCCTCCACCCTCTCTCAGCCCAAGGCGACAAAAGCGGTGGCGGCGGCGCGGCCCCGAGACGAGGAAGAGGGTGCGGGGCTGCCTTCGGAGGCCGGTAAGAGCCTGGAAGCTAAAACAAAGCAAGAAAAGGGGGGAGGGGAAAGTCGGCTTGCCCAGCAGGAAGGCCGAGCTCGGCGTGACAGCTTCCATGTCCGCTTCCCTCTTCGGATATCCTCTTTCCCGGCCTCGGGATCAGCCCGGGCTGCGCCCGAAGAGATCGCGGCTCTGTTTTGCTCCCTTGGAGGGGAGGCGTCGGAGAGGGCCGAGCGACGAGTAGCTGCGCCCCGTTTCTCCTCGCCCTTCCGATCGCAGGCCAGGATCTCTCTTTTTTTTTTTTTTTTTGTCTGTCAAGGCCTCGGTCTCCCGGTCTTCAACGACAACAGTGGGTCAGCGTTCATTCATCCATCCGCCTTTTCCTTCAGCTTGCAGCACCCGCAGCCGCTGGCCAGCGCCTGTCGCGGCTGCTCTAATACGGGGAAACCTGGTATTTGGAAAATAATTCGTTTTATAAAGCAAATTTGTCCTTGTGTGTGTGGTGGAGGGGGAGGGTGGTGAGGATAATAATCGACACTCAATTTTTACTATTTCCTAATCGGGTCAGTTCTAAACAGGAGCCGCCTCCTGATGGATTTTGAAAATTCCTTTTAAAATGTAGCGTTTATTAACTCATCTAGTTAAAAACCTAAAGGCATACATAATATATAATGTTTACATTAAGAATAAATATATATGAGATGTTAGTAGTGTGGTAATTGCTTCATATATGCTCCAGTTTAAACACTCCAGAAGGATTGTTTCTGTCTTTAAATCTAACTGTAATAGAAGATAAAACAATACAACAAAGTAATTATATTTTGATGTGCTATTGATTTGTTAGTTTCCTGAGTTTATAAAATATAATTATCTCTGATGTGTAGTGATAATTGAATCCGTTTAATAGAATTTCCCTAAACTTACTATTATGTCTCAGTGTTGTTCTTTGTAGTTTGAACCTACATATATTTCCCAGAAGTTATTTTAAAATATGTTTTATCAAGTACATTCCTATCCTGCTTTTCTTCCATCAACCTTAGGGTAGAATAAATTGTTTAACAGCAGACCCATGAAATAATAGATAGCTTGAGAGGTAGAAGAAGATCCAAGGTTACCCAGTGATTATTATGGCTGAGTGGAGAGTTGGTCCCAATATACCATGCTAATTTTCTGCTTTAATAGAACTGTCATTTGTGCACAGTTTCTCTCCCCCTCCCAATTATGGGGAAATATTGCCTTTATAATTTATTTCCCCAACATCTTATTTCAGTTTTTTTATTGTATTTTACCAGTTACAATTTAAATATTTTTAAGTTGTGTAAATTGTCATATTGACCTGGATTTTTTTGTTAAAATAAAATTAACTGGATTTTATTGTTACAATTTTTCCTCTACATGTGCACTGAATGTAAATTTATATGCTTAACAGAATTGTAGATGCCACTGAATGAGGTACTTTGAAACTAAATCTAAAGAGATTCTGGACCAAAGAAGGAAATACTTTTTCAGTCACAGGATAATTAATCACTGTCAATAGTTATAGAATGGGCAACCAATATAGTTGGATTTAAAAGGGGATTGAACAAACCCATGAAGGAAAAAATGAATATTAATGCTAATGGCTTTTAACTACTCCCTTGGCTGTAGGCAGCATTTTTATAGACTAATTATAGAGAATAAGGTAGTAGAAGGAGGCTATCATTATCCAATCCAGAATGAGAAATGAATCAAATTGGTCACTTATGTGTCAGATGCATGCTGTACAAGGTGAGCCTTGGGCCTGATCGCACAAGGATTTCCTTATGTTCATATGTAAAAGCAGGAATTAGGTTTATGAAATTGAAACTGGCATCTAAGCGAGGATTTCAGATGTTATATCACCTTTCATTCATTCATTGAATTTGTTTAGTTCATCCAGTGAATATAGATTCAAAATATTTTATGACATCCTACCCAAGGAAACAATCTTGTTTTCTTTTTTCCCAATATAAAATTTTATTTAATTATCTCTAATATTTTTATTTTGTTCCTTTCGGTTTGAATGTTTCAAGCTTTTAAATTTAGCTGGATGTTACATTTATGTATAATGGACTAATCAGATTTGTAATATTTGTACATATCTGATTTTATTTTCCATATTTTGATTTTTAAAAGTCTTTGAAGGTTGCATGTACATTTTGAAGAAAAATAAGGATTGTATTATGAATATCCTATTTTAATGTTCCATTTTTTTCTAATAAGATACATATACAGCAAAACTACCAGTAAATATAATTGATCATTATGGAACTTAATTCTGAACATAGGATTGGATTCATTGATAGCTTAGTATCGTTTATGTCCATCAGGAAAAATATTTTTTCTTAACTAACCTGGCCAAGTAGTGAATAGCCTATACTACTTAATATTGTCACACTCCTAATCTATTTTGCAATTCAGTCCCTATATTCCTTTATGTCATTTGGTAGTTATGGTATCTGAGGAAGAAGAGGAGATGATTACCTCAGTGATGGGCTCCCCACTCCTCCAGAAGAAGAATCCTCTGGCTGGGTCACTAGATCAGATTTCAAACCGAATAGGAACCTCACTGTCTCCTGAATCTTCAAGCAACAAGGCAGACTCCCAGGATGCCAAATGTGAGTCTAGCTTCTCTCACGGTTGCTACTGAACCTTGTGTGGTATCCAACTCTTCTCTGTGCCTCAGCTTACTTTTAATACATATCTGATCACTTATAACGTGTGTAAAGGATGTATAGGGTGAATACTAATTATACATTTTATTGTCCAATATGGAATGTTCATGATTAAAAAAGCTTATTTATCTAGATAAAATATTACAGAAATAAATCTATAAAGTACTTTAAAATATTTATGTGTATAACAGTAAAATAGTTCCACTAATTATTTTATTCTAATGGTCTGTAAAGTTACTTCAGGTGACTCTTCATCTGAATGTCAAAAGAAAAACAAATTTCAGGAGATTATGAAACCCACCTTAAATTTTGCAAGTAAGATTTAACAACCTTACATATATTGGATCTTTTAATTTTTTAAAATGTATTTTTAATTTAATTTTGGAATACCATAGATGCTGTTTGACTGCTTTAAATGCTGCTGCTGCTAATGTTAGTAGTCTACTTAAAGGAAAGAGCTGAGAAATGCTATTCTATATATTTTCATGCATTTTAAAAATAATTCAAAATTGTATGTGGAATTGTTTGTTTATTAATAGAATTACCATTCATCTAACTGAAATATCATTTTTCAGATATGAATTGTTGACCATAATATGCATTGATACTTAATCAGACTCAAAATATTTTCTCATTGTTATAAAGTGTAGACATCTTTTTGTATGTACACAGACACAGTATGATGATAGAAGATGTCTATAGAATTATCCAATCCTGCACTACTGGCTAAATGAACAATACTAGAACAGTGCACTGTGCCACATCTTTACTGAACATGTTGAATCAATATTTATGTTTTTTTTCTCAGAAAAGTAAATTTTAGTTTTAGGATTACCACCTTCTTAAGTGGTAAGGTGAATTAAATGTTCCAGTCAATATATAAGGTTCTACAAATAAGTTAACAATCAGATATTAGTCTAAGGTGTTCTCTATAAAAAGAAGAGTTCACACAACTGGAATCTACTCTTCCTGATCCAGGTTTCTGGAAATGAATCATGTTCTGATCAAGAGATCTCTCTACCAACTTTGGAAAAGGGGTTGGTAATGCCCTTGTGAATGAAAATGGTACTGAAATTATTGCCAAAGTTATTGCCAAAGCCTCTGTCAGACTATGATCAGGGACATAGCATTCAGATTGAAAAAAAAAGTACTCTAGTATCATTGTTACTCTTCTCAGGAGTGTTCCAGCAGAAATTACCCTGAAAACAAAGTATACAATACTATGGGAAACTACAAATAACAAAGGATCTATGAACCATTCTTGCATTGTCTCTTATCAGTGTTCATGACCCCATCATTAAAAAAACAATGAGCAAGTGTTTACACAAATGAGACTACAGTGGAAATGTTTGTCATTCATGAAAAATATTACATCTGGAGGAAAAAACCTGCATTTCAACAAAGAAACTTGTCCCAGCTATAAATCATGGTAGCCAGATAATCATTTGGAGCTTCTTTGCATCTTCATAATCTGAAAGTCTGACATTCATTGGTGGAACAGTTGATTCTGGATTGTATTGGCAAATTCTACCAAAAAAATTCAGGATATTTATCCTTGAGCTGAAATGTAAACAAATGCAGGCCACGAAACATAACAACCCTAAGCAACCAAGAAATCTACTTGGGAGTGGCTGAAGGAGAAGAAATCTCTACTTGGAATGACTGAGCACAAACCTTGACCCTAATTCAATCTTGGCAAAACAAGCCCCAGAATTACAGTAAATTTAAGTAGCACTGTAAAAAGAAGTGAGTGGAATACTTCAAAACTGATACGTAGAACTTGTCAACAGATACAGGAAACCTGTAGTTCAAGTCTTTGATATAGGAATTCCAGTTGTTAAATAACTACCAGTTATTAAATCTAGTGAGTATGAGTGTTGATTCAGTGTGTTCAATGAAGATGTGTATTGTTTGTTTAGCCAGAATCAATCAATTATTAGGAACTAGGTAAGACTCAGATCACATTGTAGGTCACAATGCTTACAGATTCAATATAACTTGTGGATTCACAACATTTTTTTCATGATTGTATGAAGTTTTAGTTTGCAAAATTCTTAAATATTGATTTGTATATTCATATATTTCTAAAATATAGACACGATTCATAGGTAAGATTGAGACATAGACAAGGCTTTTTAATTTTATAAATACAAATTTATAAATATTAGCAATAATATAAATATATAAAATTAGCTATAAATTTATAGCTAATCAATAGCTATATTTCTTTAAAATATTAAAATATAAATAAAAAGCTTTCATTTCCCAAAGCTTATATATTAAAAAACGCAAAAGGAAGAGGGAGAGGAAAATAATTAGTTTTGAGTACCAATTCTTAAAATAATATCTTACTGTTATAATGGGCAGCTTGAAATGAAAAATGCAGGAAAAGAAGAGACTGATAGATTTGATCTCTCAGTAGATTAGATTGAATACTGTTGACACTTGAGGAAGAACCTATTTCTCATATCTCTGCCCCCCCCCCCACAGCTTGATACAATAGTGTCCTATTATTGTGTTTGCCCAGCAGCAGACTACATTTGCAATATGTTTGAAAGTATAGTAAGAGTTACAGTGTTGTGTTAAGATGGTTTAGGCAGAGTGAGGAATTGATCCTGTGTGATTTTTAGGATTTATTTATGGTAGGGCAGATGAAACCAGTTTATTTGCGAATGTGTTTCAGAGTGATCTCTACACGATGGATGAGAAGTTAATCTTGATTTGATTTTTGCTCAAAAAATTTGCAACCACCACTTATCATTTATCAAATTTATCTGTTGCAAAATAGACTTCAGAAATCATTTCCTTCAGTTAAGTCTGGCTGTTTTATGGAGAAGGGTCCCAAACAAGATAACATAAATACATTTCTGGTCTACTGAATGGTAGCAAAGATAGTCTAGGCTTAAGATTAACATTGTCTCAATAAGTCACTCTCCTCTTTCCAGCACCAAGCCTCACGAAATGTGAGGTCTGTGGCACCTGCTTCGAGACCCGCAAGGGCCTGTCCAGCCACGCTCGTTCTCACTTACGGCAGCTTGGTGTGGCTGAGTCTGAGAGCAGTGGAGCTCCTATCGACTTACTTTATGAACTGATGAAACAGAAGGGGAAAATGGACAGCAGCCCCATCTCTCCAAGTCTTAGCAAAAAATCTGCCTCTCCCAAAGAAAGGTCTGCAGGGTCCTCACGGCCAACACTGCTGCTGCCTCTCGACAAAGCTTCGGAAAGGTCACAAGAGCCACCTGTACACAAAGCAATCAGATCCCCTCCAGGTTTCACCCCCAAGAATGTTTCCCAACCAGGATCTCCCATACTCAAGAAAATGGCATCTGCTCTGCCTGGTTCTCCTCCACAAAAGAACCCTGAAGACAAAAGCCCCAAGATACCGTTGGGCCCTCTGCAGAGTCCACATAAAACACAGTGGTCACAACTGGAGGAAGAAGGCCCTTTAAATCTAAGTGAGTCTGTTTGATCCTGGTGCTGCTTGCA
This sequence comes from Calamaria suluensis, assembly GCA_032468135.1. Taxonomy (NCBI): domain Eukaryota; kingdom Metazoa; phylum Chordata; class Lepidosauria; order Squamata; family Calamariidae; genus Calamaria; species Calamaria suluensis. The sequence goes on from JANHFP010001660.1 coordinate 62,818, forward strand.
AATAGGAGAGCTGGCTTTGCAGGTTGCTACTGCAGTGAGCTCTTGACTTTCACATTACCTTGTAGCGTGAACTCCTGCAGGATTGCCCACTTGGGAGATGCATTTTACAACTTTTGCCTTTACTTGGGTTACTCCAGTCACACACACCACAACTTGTGTACATTATAGTATTGCGACATGCACCCTATGAGTGAATAAGACAAATAGGATGAATTTGATCTGGTGCAAAGATTTCTGTTCTAAAAGAACTACTGAGGTTGAGATTATGGTTTGATTAGATGGAGTGTTTTTCTTGGAGTAAGTGGGTCTTCTTCTTTTTTAAAAAAATCCCTAAATATTTCATCTCGGCAAAAGAGGCAATTCTGTGTAATTTAGCAATCTCTTTCTCCAGATTATCCCTAGGGAGGTTGATCATACTTACAGAATTCCAGGTTGTGCTGCAAAGCTTTTGCATCTTTTGCAACATCTGCTTCCTTCTAAAATCTTGAGCAAAGTTTCTTTACCTTTTAAAATAATATATTACATTCTTAGAATCTTGGGAAAAAATAATCATTAAAAATACCTAATAATTATAGAATGCAAGATAGTATTTTAGTGCTGCTGTCGTTACTTGTTTTCTGACTGAAGATTTTTTTCTATTCTTTTACACAACAGCCCTTCTCCCATTACATGCACATTTTTCTTTTTTGCTGTCTTTGTTGGGATTTATTGTGGACTTGTGACTCATAATAGAACTTCTCTGATCTGAAACTAATTTAGCATATATTTCTGGCTTCACTATTCAGGGCTTCACTATTCACTGTTCAGCCTTTTGGTGAAATCTAGAAACAGTATTAGCCATCCACTATTCTTCTTTGATCTTTTGCACTGGATAGTTTGATACTGGTAGGTTACAGTGACTTTCATTTAGTATTGCATATAGGCTGAGGTAAGTAGAATTATAAAGAAAGAACAGTTGTCTGATGGGTTTGAGCAAGGATTCTAAGATATTTTTTTTCTTTTAGGAAGTGGCTAAGGAATCATAATAATACATAAATCTTCTGTTGTGGTTCTTTTCATGTATCGGCAGTAAAGTCCACAGCATTACTTTTATGTAATATGTATTTCAATCTGATATATTCATCCCATCATTGAATACCATACTAGTTTCACTGACTAAAAATTACATAGTGTATCCAAGTACTGTTTGTTGCTTTTCATAATGAATTTAGGGCAGACACACTGTTCATAATATAATAGTTTAACATATGCACTACAGTCCTTAAATATGGTACAATTGTTCATCGGTTAGAACACTTAAGAGGTTGCCAAGAAACTTTAATTTTCCAATCCTGCTCTGAGCATTATTCATCTCTAAATTGATGTCTTGCCTAGGTACTTTATGTTCTACAAACCTATGCTGTCTCTATTGTGGATGAAGAAATTTCAAATATTATTTTGTCTTACATACCCAATGGAATATTTTTAAAGTATAACTTGTCATTTTCTTTATGGCTTATATGGCTTTTCTGAACATTCATTACATTTGTTATATGCATAGATTTAATTAAAATAAGTTCTTAAAATATTAGTTCTGCAAAATCCAACTAACAACTTTCAGTTTTACATTTTGTAATTCATGAAAGACATAGCACTGCAAGAGGTATGTCAGTGTCATTCTCAATTCGTCTTCTCAAAATGAAAACTTAATATATGAAGATGTTTCTAGCAACTGGACAGATGGGAGAAATGAATTCTTATGGGAAGAATTCCACTCAGTTGAATGTCATTTAGCTGAGCTGACCATATTGGTAAGGAGCTTCAAGTCATGAAATATTAGGCAAGTACAAATAGCGCTGTTCTCTCTGCCATCTGATTTTTCTGACATCAATATTTGGAAATCTGACATTATAACTAACTTTTTATTATTCCATTCTCAAAAGTTACACATACTTAAACACCTGTTGGTTTAAGATGAAATAGAACAAGCCAATGCATCAAAAACGAGAATTTTGTTGGAAAAATTGACCTGGGTCAGTGAAAGGAAATGTTAAATGTCTCTTCTGCAAAATTGTCTGTTTTAACTATTAAATCTGCAGCCATGCTATGAGTGAATAACAAGCCTCTCCTTTGGAGTTTTATAAAAATTACTCCTATAGGTAAATATTTTTAACATACTCTTTCTAAGAAACAAGTCCTTTAGAGAAAAGTCCTCTTCAGGTTTTAAAAGGTGCTTGAGACACATTATTTATGTAATCGTATCTCTTGTGATCAATGTTTTTTTTTTCCGCAGCTGTAGATAGTGACTCGGGCAGAGAAATTGACTGTCAATTATGTGGTGCCTGGTTTGAAACCAGAAAAGGGCTATCAAGTCACGCTAGAGCCCACCTGAGACACCTGGGAGTGAGCAATCCAGATGCTAAAGGATCTCCTATTGATGTTTTAAATGATCTCATCAAAAATGAAGACTTCAAAGGCCGTCTTTCCTCTCTCATCCATAGCGAGAGAGACTCATTAGGGGAGATTGGGAGTTCTGATGGACACAGCCCAAAGAGCACAGCTACAGCAACACCTACCACAGGCATGAAACAAGCACACTCACCAAGGCCTTTGGGCAAACAGCATTCTATACTCTCACCTCACTCCCTTCCACCATCCAAGAAGCTGAAGCCACATGGGCACAGGCTGTCACTTGTGGCCAGTCTACAAAGGAAACAGGGTCTTTCTTCCAATGCGTACTGGGCATCAGATGCTGAGATGGCTCCACTCAATCTCTGTAGGTTCTATCAGCGCTGGCTATTGTCCCCTCTTCCTCCTCCCCCTCTCTCCCTCTAGTCTTGTTTATGTGACATGGAGCTGTGCACTTAGAAATGCAGACCTCTTGTCATTATCTGCCTTGTGTCTTATTTAACCAATAGTGGGGTGGAGAAACATACTCTGGCTTGCATTCTCCATTGCGCTTTCCCTTCAAAGCCTTTTCTGAGTGCTATATTAAAGCTTTCCCAGCTGGCCTCTGCATATGTGCTGAAGTTACCTGTTCCTTCTCTGGGCATTTGCTCTATTTGATCCAAATAGATAACTAATCCTTGACCCAGATAGGGCCCAGCGATATGCTTGGTTTCTATGGACTTAGAAATATCAAAATACAAGTTTGGACTCCACATAGTTTGTTCCTTATGGAAAGGGAATTTCTTTTTTTTGCTATTGAAAACATTTTTTCTTTTGCAGCCTGAGCGTTTTTGTGGCCCTGGATTTGTTTCTGACTTCTCCATTTTGTAGGGCTTTCACTGGCTGTATTCAGTCTCTACAGGATATTGACTACCAATATGTTTCTCTTTGACACATAAGGTCTTAGCTTTTAGAGAACTAGGATGAAGATTATTTCTTTTGCCATTTATACCAGGACTTTTAACTAATGCTTTAAACATCCCATATCAGGGATGAAGAAGAGTAACTTCAAGGTGATTAAGATCATAGCTGTTTTCCTCGCTTAATGTAAATAGATAAAACCAGTCAAAGGGTATCTTCCTGCTGGTGATTAACAATTGTTTGATAGCCACAAGCACCCCGTATTTAATGGCATATGGCATATTTAATGGCACCTCTTTGCTTTGATTGTTCTGTATTAAAGACAGTTTGCATGGTGGCAAATAAAGGACACATGGTTTTCTCCAAGCTTTCTGGGGGAGGTTCTTTGATAGGGAGACTTATGTAGAAATTGAATGATGGGATGAAAAATATAATTATTAATTTACACTTTGGGATTATCTGATCAAGTGTAAAATTAGTCAGTGTGCTTAATCCAGACAGGTGGCTTTTGTATTTTAACAATGACTATGTGATAACTGCCATGGAAATGCCTGAACGTCTTCCCTCAAAAGCTGAATGAAGTTGGATTAGAAGGAAACTGTACAACTGTGTTATGCTTTGACATCAGACATTATCTTGTATCAGCTTTGTTCACCCTTTTTTAATTGGACTTTTTATGCTGTTCTCAGTTCTTTGTCCATATTAACAGGGAGCCTTGCTTTGACTATATCATAGATTTCATGGTGTTTTATTGGAATTATTGGTGGGTTGGGGTTTTTTTTGGCCAAATTTACTGAAATACCAGCTTTGCTTGTGGAAAAAACCCTTGCACTATATACCTGCTTCATACTCCACATTGGATGGGAATACATAATTGGTGCCCACATCATCCTGCTTTTCCTGCTCATTTTTTTCCAGTCACATTAATTTATTGGTGGTTCTTTCTTTTTTTTATCTCAGCTTCTGGTGCAGAACCTGTGCGGGACATCAGATGTGAATTCTGTGGAGAATACTTTGAGAATCGCAAAGGGCTCTCCAGCCATGCCAGATCCCATCTACGTCAAATGGGGGTGACTGAATGGTATGTGAACGGTTCTCCAATTGACACACTCCGAGAAATTCTGAAAAGGCGAACTCAACCTCGGACCAGTACCTCGAGTTCCCCAGCACATAGTCAGAAGTCAGTGACCCATTCTGTTCTTGGAGGCTCACTGGAACCCTGTAGCCCAGGAGAAAGCCACATGCCTGGGATCTCTAAGAAGGCACAGCAGCCAGGGAGTCCTATGGGGCACTCGCCTACCTCTTCTCCTCCCCCAACTGCTAGAAAAATATTCTCCGGGCTTCCTTCTTCTTTGCATAAGAAATTGAAGCAAGACCAATTACGAATGGAAATCAAGCGGGAAATGCTATCTGGGGGACTTCATAATGAATCACATCTGTCTGACAGGGCCTGGTCACCACGGGAGGAGATGTCTCCACTCAATCTCTGTAAGTGTCAGTCATGGGTTTTGGATGCCTAGTTGCGTGATGCATGTCTTGAGTGGAACCAAATTTTATAAGGTTTTTCATTTCCTTGTTTTTGTTTTATTACGCAGAGAGTTTTAGATAATGAGCCTGCATGCCATTTTGACAATTTTATCTGCGTATGCAAATGTATTTTATACTGTGGAAAAGTATCATTTTGTTTTGGACAGTTTCTTAATAAAGCAAGAAGCTTTAAAACATTTAGAAATTGGCAACATGCAGGTCCAAACACCCAATAATTCTAAAATAGCTGTCCCCAAACTG
>JANHFP010001660.1:75820-88722 GCA_032468135.1 Calamaria suluensis
TGCCAAATTTCATGTTTCTAGCTGCAACAGTTTTCGAGCTCTGATGATAATGAGTCAGTGAGTGAGTGGTATTTCGCAAATATATATATAGATTATGTAGCTTATGGTTGTGCGAATCCTTCTCTTTTTACATCCTCGTCCAAAACATTTTTATTGGTATTTTTCATACAAGGGAACACGTTAAGGAAAATTTTATATCCATTTTAGTGTAACAGCCTGTCATTCGGGATTGTAAATATTTAAGCCTTAAATTTTAATACAACACTATATATCTCAACCTTATCTATATCATTTCTTTGTTATATCAATTCTATTGGTTATAAAATATCAGTATCAATGCATTCTAAATATATAATCAATGTGCTCATATTAACTGTTTTCCTAGGTTTCCATCTGACATATTCTGCCTCGGTCTTTTTAAACAAAAACATATTTTTAAATTCGGGTTCCACTTCGTATATTTACATCTTCATCCCGTGTGCAAGGATGAGCTGCCCCCTCCCCCCATTTCTCATCTTTCTATCTTTACCTTCTTCTCTTGTTCCCCTGTCCTCTCCTTTTTACATCCTGAACTAGATTCAGCAGGTTAAAACTAGGCACGTGTATTTGCTTTGCCCCAAAATATTGTGCAAACGCAGCCATAAAATGCATTAGGAACCTGGCATTGGAGCAGGGCCCATTGGAACACCAAACGTTGTGACTCACTTGAGCTGTGCTTTGCCAAGTACTTGTCTTTGCACTTTTTCTTCTTTCCAAAAGGTGTGCAGCTCTGGCCTTCAGGCTGAGTCTCTTGGGTTGTGCTGGCAACACGCCTGCAGGAAGGTTTCAGCGATAGCAGTCAAATCTTCAGAACAAATGGCTACTACCTCATCCCACCTCTCATTCTCAAAGGGTGCTTTGACCTAGGCTTCCTTAGAAAGTGTTGTGGTCCGTCAGCAGCCTGTGGAGCTGGCAGCGGAGTGGGACAGTGAGGAGGTTGGGGAGGAACACGGGCCAGTCCTGGAATCTGGGGAAGGCCTGAATCAGAGGCAGAGATGGGGCCAGGGCCATCTGGGAGTAATGCATAGACTCCCGAGCCCCCAGAGTCGGACATCAAGGAGGCAGAGGAACAGAAGGAGCCTGTTTCTAGTGCACACATGAGCAGAGCTATCAGAAGGCAAGAGCAGGTAAAGCAAAAGGGACGACTCGGACGTAAGGCTAGGAGACGATTGGTCCCTCCCATAAGGCTTAGAAGAGTAGTAAAGCGACAACAAAGGGCATGGAAAGAGGGAGATGTGGCTTTCTGTTAAAACCAACAGAAAACAGATAAAACTATCAAGAGATTGAACTCTGCTAGAAGGGCATCAAATGAGGACTAAGTTGAGTATATCAAGAACAAAAGAGGGAACTTAAGAACTGGAGTTCAGCCTGAGGTGACCCTGGGTATCTTCATCTATCAAGCTTCAGCAGGTAGCCAGCAGAGCCAACATTCAGCTGCCAAAATGTAATTTTCTCTTAATCATCATCATCTTAATTTAATCACCCCATAATGCCCTTGAGTCTGGGCAACTGAATGGAGCTAGCAAAGTGTTTTAATGGCCAGATGCCCTTCTCTGTCGCCAATGCAGAGTTTCGTTCAGCAGATATAATTCTTATTGTGCCCAGAGAGAGAGAAATAAATGCCTCTAACTAGGATTGAACTCACAGCCTCCCAATTGTGAGGCAAGGTCTCGACCTCTAGGCCACCGCACCACTCCCAATCCCTCTCTTAATCTGTGACATCTTTTAATATGCCTTCAACTGCAAATATTCTTGATTCACATTTAAAAGCCTTTTGGAAAAGACCTTCAATAATTAAACCCAATTACTACTGTGGATGACAGGATACATGCATCCATAAGAGTGATGCCAAGCAAGTTTTTTGGGGGAAGGAATTGACAGAATTCAAAGTCAGTTTCAACCATGCTGGTCAGCCTGGCCTCCACCTCTCTGGAGGGATCAGTTTGCAGAAAGCTTATAAAACTAATCATTAGAGAGCTAATAATTGGTAGAGTGGTTAAAGCACCAGACTAGGCACCAAGAGACAATGAGTTCTAGTCCCAAATTGACTAGTGACCTGGGGCCAGTCATTCTCTCCCAGCCCTAGGAAGCATGCAATGGCAAACCACTTCTGAAATACTTTGCCAAGGAACCTGCATAGATGAGCCCAGGAAGTCACAAAAAATCAGGACTGACTTGAAGCCATAATAAATAAGCAAGCGGGACCTACCATTCTTGGAGCTCCAGAGATGGAATGAGCCCTGCCGAGCCATTGGAAGAACCTTCTATCCGCCCTTGCCACCAATTACTGTCATCTTTATTGATAATCTCAATTATGTCTCCAGTTTGGAACTTCAAGCCAGCTTCTTTGCAAGGGATGAGGTTGTCCTTCTGCGGGTCGTAGTTAAATTGGGCTCTGACAAACATCTGTTGGGAGGGGAGCAATCAAGAAAACTCAAGCTGGCCCATCGACTTTATTTTGTTTTTTAAAAAATAATCTTTATTAAATTTTCAAACAAAAACATAAAAACATATAACAAAACAGATAAAACAAACGCACATATATTTCTATTTATCTTAATTCTAGCACCGTACGCTTAAAAAGCGGCTTAGATATTTATATATATTTGTTCCCTAAGTTATATTGAAACTGAAATGTCCCAGTTTGAAGTTTTATATATATTTACATTATTTACACTTTTTCAAATTGTCAAGTTCAATTTACATTTCCCCCAGTTATTTTTTTCCCCCATCCAATCGTACCACTTTGACCAAATAGTATAATATTCGGATTCGGTTTTACCCTTCATTTTTAACGATAGTTTGGATGCTTCAGCACACTGGTATATCTTTTGATATATCATCAAATCTGTTGGTAACTCTGGAAGCTTCATCTCCAACTTGCGTCAGCCATTTACCGGTCTTCTGGTCTGGGAAATCCAGCTTCCTGCCAGCTTCCCCATTGACTTTTCTTGTGGGAAGCTTGCAGGGAGCATTGAAAATGATGATCATTTGGCCACAGCCAATCATAGCAGCACAGTGGTCATCTACAACATCTACAACTTTACCACATTTCAACCCAGTGGAAGTCATTGGTCGTAGATTTTGCATGCATTCTGTAAGTTAGCCCATTTGAAGTTCGTTGATTTCAAACTTTTGCACCATGATGGACCATTTAACCCAGTTGAAGGCTAAAAACAAACAGTCATGAGATTTTCAGTAGTCTGTAGATAGATCTTTCATAGGAAAACAAATTTTCACTAAAAAGCTTTTTGCAGTCTTGGGCAGTCAGATCAATGTGGGTTAGGGAAAAGCCAGGATGAGATAATACATTTTCATTCTCCGTCATATCCCATGTTGATTTTTTTCATTGACTGCCTGGATAGTAGCATAAGATTCAACTTGTTTTAATATAAGAATTTCCAACCCCTTGGTAACGAACCAGTACTGGTCTGTGGCTATTAAGAATTGGGCTGCACAGCTGGAGATGAAGCAGTGAATGAGCAAGCAAGTGAAACTGAACCTCATCCACCCCTAATGGATGAAAATAAAAAAAAATGTCATCTATAAAACAGGCCCCTGGTGCAAAAAAGGTTGGACACTGCTGCTATACAATGAACATATTCTGGTAACACACTTCAGTTAACTACAAAAATACTTTTAAGACTATTTTTCCCTTCTAGAATAGCTTAAGAATTAGATATTTAGGTAATATACAACTTATTACAGGTAGTCCTTGACTTCAAAGAAACCCATAAATGAGATTAAAACTGAAAAGCAAGAATTGCAAACTGCTGCTTACTGCATTGTGGGATATAGCGTGAAGCACTATCAATTTACATATAAACAAATCTGAATCATTTTAAGAAATACTCATTTGGAAATTTCTTTTTAGGTTATGGAAATTGGAATTCTGGAACAAATAGAGGTAAGTACAGTTTTAATGGGATGCTAGCATTTATTTTATATATAATAATCACACTAATTTAACCAGAAAAAATACCAAAATGTCACATTTTTATTAATTCAATGTATGATCTTTTTAATCTTGTCTTTTCATTTATGATTAAATCTAAGTTTGTATAACTGCCCCATCCCCTGTAAATCAGTAAAATTGATGCTTAGCTATAACTGATCTTTGACCTTCATAATGAATTTTGGTATACCCTATGAGCTATAGCAGCGGCCCCCAATCTTTTGTGGACCAGGGACCGGTTCCATGGAGATAGGGTTTTTTTGAGGACGCGAGGGGGTGTGGTTTGACTGGTGCCAGTCCATGGACCGGGGTTGGGAACCCCTGAGCTCTTTGGTAGCAAATTTGATAATATTTATAGTTCCATTGATAGTTACTTAAATGTATTTTAAAAAGTATTTATTTTAAAAAGTATTTGCAACGTTTCACCTAATCTGGCTTCCTTGCCTAGCACTTCTCTAAATATATAATGTAAAACAAAGCATCTTCATGCATCCATGGAAATTCACATTTTTACATCAGTCATATGTTGCAATTAATCTTATGAAACACAGTAGGGCTTCATTTCAAATCGATAAATTGAATATATGGATGCCAAACATTTCAAATCATATTATCCTCTACATCAGTGGTGCTCAACCTGTGGTCCACAGACCCCTGGGAATCCGTGATGTTGTCACAGGGTCCACAAAGGCTTGAAGAAATTTTAGGAGTTAAGTCTTAACTCTTGGGGTCTGTCGCCATGGTCCATGAGCCACAAAAAGGATTTAAAGAGGGTCCGTATTGAACAAAAAGGTTGAGAACCATTGCTCTATATCTTTGAGAAGCAATAGTTTGAGAAAGTGGAGACTTTCATAATGTGGAAGGTATACTGATGATTTAGGTGTCCAGTTTGTTGGAGGGTTATAAATACTATTTTAAATGAAATTCAGAACAAATGCAGAATATTCTTCATTCAATAACTGAAACATCTGAATCCATAACTAAAATAACTTTATTTGAATGGTTTTCAGAGACTGAACTGTGTGCTTTTGTAGACTCTTAAGCTACACGATGGATCCATATAGATATACTATATATAAATATGTCAATATATATTTTGTCTTTACTCATGATGTAGTCTTCATTAATTGACATTCTGGAAGTTAATGCTTTCAATTCAATTCTTTCAATTCTTGTTATATATATTGATCCTTATTTTTAATTCTTAGTTTGTGTTTAATTTTATTGATTATATTGTACACCATTCAGAGCGCCTCTCTGAGAGAGACAATTAAGAAATATGAAATATAAATAAATAAATAATGTTCTTTGCTCACAAAATCATACTAAGTTGAAATAGGTATCCTTCATCTTTTCTTCCATGATATATATTATTTTCCATGCCTTAGAAGAGTATCCCTGTATATTTGCCCAGTTATGCATTTTTGTTAATTCATAATTTTTAAATGTGCAAGATCTGAGTACTTTTTACAGAATATCTCCTTATTCAGTGAAGAAAAGGATTATCAATCTTCTAAACTATATTTCTCTTGCAGTTTTCTATCTCCAAATATCTGGTAGTATTATTACCTAAAGCCAGCATTTTGTTGTTGTGGGCACTTCCTAGCAAACTGAATAGACTGGAAATAACAATATTTTTGTATCTTATGGCTTTGTCCTAAAATTGATCTACAGATGGGAGTGAGATATTATAGATGAAGATTTAGCAACAGTTAGTTTTAGGTATGATAGGAATTAATGTTTCTCAATGTCAGCGTTCCAGAAAACCTCTTTCCTCCACTTAAGAAATCTAAGACAGGCATTTCTCAAAGGCTCATTTATTAGAGCAGGTATACTGGCACAGCAAGTGAGAAACCGAAACTACCAGTTTCCAATCAACTAATCAATTCTCCAAAACCCCATACTCCTCCCATCTGTTGAATCACATTCCCCAATCACCATTGAGGGAAAGCCCAAACCACACCTACGCCAGATGCTCTAAGGTCTGGCCTTGACCAATGGACAAGCGTATGTTATGTCTAACACAAGTATCTACTATGTCCTCCTCCTTACTTTCCCACAGCTAGAAATTGGCAGCTTTAAACTTCAGGTCTAATATGGTTTCCAAAGCTGACACTCATGTATCAATTGCTGCTGTCATAGAAATAATATTTAATTTTATTTGTTGAATTGGAAGTATTTCCAATTTATTTTTCTAAGTGTAGCCACTGTAACATGAAAGAGATATTCTTAGTGATGTCAATCTTGTATTTGACAGGCCTAGTACCATTCTAAACATCTAAAAAGAAAACTCAGTAACTGTTTTTCATTTCAGGTTATGAAGACTATAATTATGGATATGGATACGGTCAGGATAACTCTGGCAATTATGGGTATGGTATGGGCACTTCAAACTCTTGGGAAATGCCTAATTCAAATACAGAAATGAACTTTAATGCATCCACTGGCACCAGCGCTGATGATGTAATTTCAAATTTTAACCAGCGCTTAGATATGGTATCTCATCTAGATACTGAAATGATGCAAGGAGGACATTATGGCTCAGGTGGAGACAGGTGAGTGTAGAGACTAAGGTTCAGTAATAGTTATAGAACAGGCTAGTTTCTGCTTCTGGAAGGCATGTTGATCTAACCCTTGTGCTGCTGCCTAAACATTACTCCGTACTACTACAGAAAACTTATGAGAAATACACACTTACCTAAGTTTGTATTTTCAATTGAACTTTTCAAGTAAGGTGCTTAAATATGTCTTTGAATGATGAAAATATGGTAGCTGAATTGTAATAAAATGTTTTGAAATAAATGCAGGTTTGAGTACTTTGATCATTTTCTTACAAACAGTGACCTATCCAAAGATTGCACTTTTACATCCCATTGAAATAGAACATCCATTAGCCAGAGTTTCTCATGACTTTGAATCAGTTTTATTAAAAAATACAGAGAGAAACTCTCCTTAATCTACAGTATGTATCATTATTAATGTAAATGTATACACTATTAGTTTAAGGCAAATGCATATATTTAGAATACATACATTTTTGCTTTTGAAATTCCGGCATATTAAAATCTCTAAATAGATTAAAATATGTTAATTTGTATTTAGATATGAAATTTAATAATTAAAATATATATTCTATAAACACTTGATAATATACACTAGAATTAGTATTTGGACAGTACTTCTGTATTTTAAATGTGTATCTAGAGTGGTGGTAGTGAACCTTTAGGCTTTGTTTGTCAAAAGTTAGAAAAATGCCTAGTTGACTTTGCTGACATGTCACAGCATCTCTGAAACGACAATTTTTAATACATTCTTTTATTAAAAAATAAACTCCAATTTTGTGTGTGATCCCCACAGTGTGCCATATGCCGCTTGCATTTAAGCGGTATTTTCTTTCTGTTGATAGGCCTCTGTGTCCTATCCAAGGCAGCTTCAAGTTGCACAAGTTCTTCACCCTTGAAATGGCTTCAGAGAATGCACTTCCATGGCCTCTACAGCCTCTGAAAATTTAAAATCTTTCTTGTCATTGTACATCATGTATACAACAAAATTGGTTTAGCCTCTATTGGTGCAGTCCATACAAAAATACAAGACAACATTAATAATATAAAGAATAATCCTTATACAAGTAGTTAGGGAAAAAATAGTCATACATTTCCATGTTTGTCTTATTCTGTGCATCATGTATATTAGTCTGGTGTATGATCTTATATCATGGTATATACATACAAAACTCTGAAAACACGGCCAATTTTCATGTGATTTTCAGAGTCTCCAGAGGCCATTCGAGAGCATAAACCTCTTGCACCACCTCCACAGGCTGCATAAGAACACATCTCATTCTCACACAACCTCCAAAAATCACATAAGAACAAGGCATGTTTTTGAGAATAGTTGTTGTCACCCAAAATGCTACGGCTTTGACATATATCATAGGTTTGCCATCACTGATATAGAGGTTGCTCTAAATAAGATGTGCCTACTATTTATATCTGGAACTACAAATATTTAAATATTAATCAAATAATTCAACTCTTTGTTAATTATATATTCTTTGGTTGAATAAGAGCTGAGTAGTTGAAATATAGTGACTGAATTAGACATATTTTGTATTGTCTTAATGTTATAGTGACGTACATTGACATACAGCATTAGCTTTCCAAACTAGTTTTTGCTTTTGTGGAAACATTTAATATAATTTTTATTTTTAAAATGCTACTGAATAGTTGACTATTGTTCTACCCAACAGTTTTTCATTTCTGTAAAAGTATATTTGGGAAATTAACAAAATCATTTAGAATTTAATTGGCATGAAATATATTTTTGTGATACATTATTACTTTTTCTTTTCATTCAAATAATGTCTGTTGCCTTGAGAAAAAGAGTTGTTGCAGATAATTATGCCACACTCTAATAGATGTTTCTGTTTTTATGACTCATTTCTTACAGGCTGAAATGGTTTCTACGCATAAAGCTTAGAAAGGTTTATAAGGATCAACAAAATAACTTTTCCAAGTTGAGAATGGCTAAAGTGGCAATTTTATGCACACTTAAATCAATGAAATTTCCTTCTCAGCATCTTCCAGATTTAAGTTTTATCATACAGAGTGGGCATTTTTATTTGACCTTAGTGGGCTAACAGTACACTGTGGCTAAATACTTGAAATAAATTTCCAAGAAAACACCGCAGAAAGTTGCAGTGGTGAGCCATACTATGCTGTACTTTGGTATGAGGATTATAAAATTGGTTAATGATCCAATTCACTTTGCCTTCTTTTCTATTCTGAGTTAGCTTTTAAAGTCTCCTCCTCAGCCATTCTTTCCTTTCCATATCCTTGCTTTCAGATCCTCGATATCAAACACAATATGTATGCTTGTGTCCAGTGCTGGTTTATTTACACAGCACTACTTTTACTTTTCCATAGCAACATACTAAAGAAATAAATGTGGTTTAGCAACAAATGTATCATCACATTTGGATGACTATGCAGACACTTTATTACAATTTAATAAACATAACTTGAATATTTGGAAGTTTTGGAATGTTATCATGAAATAGTGGTAACTAAGCTATTTCAAGATGAAAAAATATCCAAGTCTTACCCATTCATTATAAGAAGCACAAAGGATTCTTAAATGTTGTTTCTGGTTTTTTCTACAATGAAGAGATTACTGGCTAGGTGTCATACATGAAATTTATAGCGAATGTTTTTTGGTTCTTTCAAAAATTACTTGACAGCATAGAATAAATTGGTAAATTATTTTGTAAAATTATTCCCAGGGATTTCATTTGTTTAACATAGTCAAATATGTATGGAAATTGGTGTATGAATCAGGAATAGATAAAATATAATTTATTTGCATAACTCTCCCAGCTGAAATATATTTGTAAATTTAATCAGATAATTATTATTATGATTTATTGAGATTAAACTTGAAAATTATTCTTTTATTCAGCCCTTATATGTAGGAAGCTGCAGTATTGATTTTCTACTGTAATGCACAATGAGTAAGCCTCCTGATGAGTTCAGCTTTTTATGGTTTTACTGAATATAGAATAATTCTGACTGCTTTTTGCATTTATTTTTAATATAACCTACTACAGATTCTTAAACATGGTGCTCTATATACTACTGACCTAGATTCTCACCTTGTTCTGCAACTCTTGTAGGTATGATACATATGAATCCTATGATTCGCGGCCTGCAATGAATGACCGTGATCCGTACAGATCTGGCTATGATTACAGTGAGGCCAAACACGAAACTGACAATGCCTATGAAGGTCACTATGACAACTCCTATGGCAACCGCAGGGACCAGTACCACAACAGAGCACGTGACAACTTTGGCCACCGGGGTCAAAACTGGGCCAGAGATGGAAGAAATAACAGAGGCATGGCATCTTCATATGGGCGTATGGGTGGACAATGGAATGACCCTCCAGTACCAATGGGAGGACGGGGCCATGGCCCTAATAGACCACCATCACTTTTTTCCCACAAACTATTCCCTGATTACAACATGTTCCAGGGTATGCGAGGTTTCTCTGGCAATACGCGTTTTGGAGGAGGCAGCATGAAACAACGAATGAGGAGAAACTGGAAAATGTGGGATGCAGATTTTAAAGTAAGTACCTATGCAGTCTTCTCCATTTTGTTTTTATGTTCTTCAGCAATGCCCAGTGTCAAATTCCTCAAAGAGTGGGTGGTAATCGTGGCTAGAAATGGCTTTGTGCAACTTTGTATTGTGTACAAGTTCTTTTCTGGATCTTGAGGCCCTGTGCTCAGTCACTCATGCTGTGGTCAGCTCTCTTCTGGATTACTGCAATACACTCTACATGGGCCTACCCTTGAAGAGTATTTGGAAGTTACAGTTGCTTCAGAAGGCAGTGGCGAAGACAGTTCTGAGGCCTCTAGGGTGGCACATGTAACACCACTGTTATGCAAGCTGCACTGGTTGCTTATCAATGTTAATTAGAGAGTGAGAGGGGGGCATATAAATTTAATAAATAAATAGAATGCAAAGGTATCTGTTAAGTGATTTATTTATTATTTTAATTATAGGAAACAGGTTCCTTGTTTCAGATGTTTGCTTTTTTAAAAAACCTATTCCTGGATACTCTCATTGCATCCCATATATGAACCACTAATCTTGGAGAAAAGTCCTTGGAGAAAAATTCTTTCAGCTTTGTATGAAATAGACCAAATTAAATCTGGGCATGTTTTTAGCTGTTTGAGGTAATTTTGAGTATAAAAAAGTATGTCTCAATATACATTTTTACTGATAATAAGAAAATAATTAGTTATTACCTAAGGCTGAATATACTCCTATGTTTCTCTTCACAGAAGAAAAGAATAAAGAATGAGCCAACTGGTAATAAACGTAAACAAGCTAACAGTTCTGATGAACCTGATAGCAAAGCAGCAAAAACAGATAACTCAGATAACTCAGACTCTGATAATGGTAAGAACTTACCTCTAAGGTCTACTTAAGACTGAGAAATCCTGTTTATTTTCATTGCATACTTAGAGTGACAATATATAAACCAGTATTTTTGACTAAATGTTTCAGCTATTTTGTATTATGCATAGTCACCTGATATACTGCTCTTTTTAGAAGAAGGACCTGAAGGAGAAGCTGCTGAGAAGGGTTCTAAAAATGTGAGTTTGAATTTAGTCTTACTACAAAGATTGTCATTCTCATTTGATATAATGGAGACAAGGGTTGGAAAGGATCATTTGGCAAGCTAACCCTGTGTAGGGATGAATGATGTATTGCTCCTTCCTTTGTTGGACAAAGAACAAAGATCAGAGGCTAGGGCAGTTTTGAAGGAATGCTTAAAGAACAAAGCTCTCTCAAGACCTTTTAATCCCTGAGCTGGAAACATCTACTTTACAGTAGGGTATATATGAAATAGGGTTTCTAAGGGAGCAGTTGTTCAATAGTATACTCTATATTCTACAATGATATAACTAGTATAACTATGTTTTCTCCCCAGTTTATTCAGTCAGATTTTCTTTGATGGTTTCTACATCTTGTTAGGCTTCTGAAGTGCATAGAATATACCATAATTATAGCCAAACGTCCACTTGTATGAAGATTTATTAAACTACAGTGGTGATACAGTGGTGATTTATTACACTACAGTGGCAAAAGTGAAAAAAATGGTTAAATCTTTATAGGCCTAATCTGTGGAATTATAGCTTTGACAAGCTATTTTGTGGATTCTTTGGTCTTTTAAAATAAAAATGTATACCAAATTGCTTTGAGGAATTAATGTAACAGTTCTTAAAGTCATATTTCTCATAAACCATAATTAGTAAATACAGGTTTGTCATATAATCAGTTACATATAAATAAAGTAAAGCATGTGTGGTAACTATATAGGGAGAAAGTAAATAAGTGAAGCTTGCTGGACATTCAAAGAGTCAGACTGCAGTTGCAAACACCTAGCAGAACATTAAATGAAACACTAGAAAAATTGAAACACTTGGAGTAGAGGTAAGAGGTAGTATTGGGTGGTAGAGTGGGGCTATTACAGGATATATTGCTGAAGGTCCTGTGTAAAATTGGTGCTCTGTACTTCATCCAATCTCTGAATGAGATATCAGTTGCAAAAAAAGATTATACAAAGTGAGAAATTGGCCTTATAGTATGTGTCTAAAATACTATTTTTTATCTGAATTCCCTTCAAATTGATTTGCAATATACAACCTTCTCAAGACTTCAGAAATGTTCTAGTAATAATGCCAAAACTGAAAAAAAATGAGAAGAGCTCCAAAGGGCATAAATTCAAAAAAGATTGCATTCTGATCTTCTTTATCTATATTCCATTTAAATGTGGTTAAATAATTAGATAGAAAGAGATAGAGTATATATATTATCTAGCTCTCTTTCTATACAGTACAACTAGTCCTCTAGTTACAACCACAATTGACCCTAAAATTTCCAGTGCTGAGGAGGTTGTTAAGTGAGTTTTGCCCCATTTTATGACTTTTTTGCCACAAGTTGTTAAGCGATTTTTTGTGGTTGTTAGGTGAAGCATGCAGTGATTAAGCCAATATTGACTTTGCTTGTCAGAAGCTGGTTGGGATGGTTACAGTTGGTGATCACATGATCCTGTGATAATGCAACAGTTATAAGTACATCCCAATTGGCATTGCTCGAATTTTGATCATGTGACCATGAGAAATATTGTAATTGTCCTAAGTGTGAAAGCCACTCATAAGTCACTTTTTTCAGCACTGTTGTAACTATGAGTGGTCATTAAATGAATGGTTGTAAGTCGACCATTGGGATAATGAATAAATCATTGGAATCTACAATTTGAAAAAGCAAATCTCCAGGGATGTAGGATAAGGACTTAAGTATACTTTTCCAGACTGATGAACCAATATACAGACATA
>JANHFP010001660.1:112664-124633 GCA_032468135.1 Calamaria suluensis
AGTGAAATCACCGCAAAGATCATAACAAAGGTCAGAGCACATCACAGAAATCTTGAATTTTTTTAACAACATTTTTGGATTTTATGGACCAACAGAGTGGGAAAGGAATGGCCCTGCAAATGGTCGGCAAGTGCTCATACCGTTTAATTTTCATGAGTGGTGTGCACACACACCTGCCACTCACCCAGTTGGGACACGTGCACACATACACCTGCTGCTTGTGCAAGTGGAGATGAGTATATGTGTGCACTCATCTGCCGTTTGCAAACAGCTCACAGCTCACTATTGGGCCATGGCCCAGAGGTTGGAGATTTCTGGCTTAGATCACATAGAGTTTATGCAGAGTCTCTATGTGTGTTTAACTTGGAGAGCTCCCTGGTTTTCAGAGGAACCAGGAGATGAAGCAGTATAACAGATGCCTAGAGCATCACAAGAAGACAAAGCAAAACTTGTATTGCAGCCTCCCTCTGGAGTTACAAATAGCACTGACCCTGTTAGCCTGTGAATATTGGCAATTACCCCAGGCTCTAAAGTCAAAATAATCTTGGTGGCATTTGGGTCTAGTATGGTTGTAGTTGAGTGTTCATAATGAAATTTTATCCATTTCTTTTTAATTGATTTGTACATTTGAGTTGAATTATTTATTTCTGTTCTTTGGATAGATGAGTGGTTATATAAGTTTGTTAAATAAAAAACTTAATGTATTTAAAGTAAAAATAAACTTTGTCTCTGTGTCTCACTAAGGTTCATATGCCACGAACATGGGAAGTTGGCAAGGTATGTGTTTTGCTTACTTTTCTAAAGTTTTACTTTTCACCAAAATAGAATCTGAGACATTTCCCCACTTTTTTTAGAAATAAAGTGACATCCACTTTACTTATATAAGTTACATAAATCCTTGTCTTTCTCATTCATTCTGTCCCAAAGTAATAATAGTAAAATAACATCAATGAACTACAACAAGAAAATTGGAATTTTCAGTGCCAAATGATGAGACAAAACATTTGGAAAGCATATCAAAGTGTGTGTGTGTGGGAGAGAAACAGATGACAAAGGGAATGTTGTGGCAGTGGGTTCCAGGAAAGTTTCAGACCCATCAGGTGTCTACTGGATTTCCAAAGGGTGCATTACTCCCCTAAGGGCCATCACATTGAAACTTATAACGGACCATAAATATTGCCCCAAATAATTATGATTATTTAGTTACACTAAAATAATACTTTAAACTTTCTGGTGTGACAGAGACTAATAGGGGCCATCAAAATATGTTGTGCATACTTTGGTCTACTGCAGTTTATAATTTTGTATTTAATCTTTAGAAACACAGAAAACTGATGGCCGAAAAAGACCCATCCAGTGGTCCATCGAGTCTGCCCTTTGAATTTTTCATTTTATTTATTATTTTTACTTATTTCTTATTTATTTTATTATTTCTATTTATTAATTTTTATCAGATGATAGATCCGTGTTTATCCCAAGCATGCTTAAATTCATTTACTGATAATTGACTCACTCCCTCTACTGGAAGTGGGCTCCAAGCTTCCACTAGTCTTTCTGTAAAATACTTTCAAACATTACTTTGAATTCCTTTCAAGAAATTATCCATGTTTTTTTATGAACATTTATGACAGTTCTGTGATAGTTATATTTTTAAAAGTATCATCTCATACCTCATACTGTACATCTATGGGCATATTGTTTAACACAGACCCTGGTCTTTAAACGATGAACAGCATTAGGCTAATAAATATTTCTGGAGAACCAGTAGCAGAAATTTTGAGTAGTTTGGACAACCGGTAAATACCACCTCTTGACACACCCCACCCTCATCTATTCTCTGCCTCCCAAGTCCCAGCTGATTTGGAGGAAATGGGGATTTTGCAGTAACCTTCCCCTGCCACGCCCACAGAACCAGTAGTAAAAAATGTTGAATCCCACCACAGGTGTGTATGATTTTTGATGTGGAGTTGCTTTCTATTAATTTAGGTGCAAGCTTTTAGGTTCTGTTTTTGCTGATTGTGCAACCTATACTTATCTTTTATTTAACCAGGTTATGAAGGTTATGATTATTATGGTGCTCAAGCCAGTAATACTACCACGGGTCCCACATATAATTATGATGCTACTGTTCCCCAAACTTCGTGGAATACCTCTAAAGCTTCTGACATGACAATGGGTAGTAGTATGCCAGTTGTAAATTACAATACTGGAACAATGGAGGCAGAAAACTCTGATTCCATCATAGCAAAAATAAACCAGCGTTTGGATATGCTATCAAAGGAAAGCAGTGGCAATGCTGGAGAAGGCATGGAAGATCAGGGAAGGTAATTTTAATTTTAGTTTTTAATCAATTTTTAAGACTTGAATTTTATAGTAAAATAACTGATGGAATAATGTTGTTTTGCCTGCTTAGATTAGTCCAAAGAGAGCCATTTTGTTATAGAGTTTAATGATATCAGTCTGGAAACCAAGAAGGTAAATTTTAGTCCCGACTTACACATGCAGGCAGCTAGGTGACTGCGAGCCAATCATTTCTTTTCACCCCAAGAAGGGAAACACTTCGAACAATATTGCCAAGAAAATCACTCACGCACACACCTCCAAAAAGCCAAGACATTTATTTTGATGGAAGACTAGATTGTCCCAAGGAAAGCAATAATTGCTATTGCGTATATTGATCCTTTCTCTATTACAGTGATGTAATACTTCAGGTTTGATTTAGAAGTGTTTCATAATGATTAGAGTACAAATGCTGCACTGATAATTGATTACACAACTTTAATAATGAGTCATATACCGTATTTTTCAGACTATAGGATGCACCTAAATTTTGAAGAGAAAAACAAAAAAAGTTTTAGACTTCCCTTTTTTTGGCCCATTTTTGAGGCTTTTTGGCCCATTTGAGGGGCTTTTTTGGCCAATTTTTGAGGCTTTTTTGGCCTGTTTTCAGGGCCATTTTCCTGGCCGCTTTTGGGGACTATTTTCTAGGATGTTTTGGGATGTTTTCAAGCCCTTTCTTTGGCCTCTTTTTGAGGCTTTTTGAGACCTATTTTTTCAGGGGTGGGGGAGGTGTTGGTCCATTTTCTCCAAAAAACGAAAGCAGGGAGTGTGGAGACTAAAAAATGACTGGCGGGTAGGTGTGGCTTGGGCAATATTTGGTCTATAAGACGCACAGACATTTTCACCCCCTTTTGGGAGACAAAAAAGTGTGTCTTGTAGTCCAAAAAATACGGTAAATACAGTAAAAATACGGTTTTGAGATTGCCATTCTGCACATTTTGAAGTGCCTTTTCCAAATCAAATCTGAATTATTGCACTGTTTAAGCCCATAGTAAGTAGTGTCCTGCTTCTCCAGATAAATCATTACAGCCTTTTAGAATAATGGTACCCTTAAAGTTGCTACCCAAGTATTTTTTAAAAAAACATTAAATAGAAATATTATATATTATTTTAAAATAAACTCTAGGAAACGGGAAATAATTCATTTTAGTGGATTTCTTGGTTATAAGCTGGCAATTGGCTGTTGTTTCATAGGGTTGCCAATCTCTCGTCTCCTAAGTACCTGATAAGCTGGTAGTAAATCAGCACTTCTTTGACTGGCAAGGGCCCCATTTCCCAGGCTTCAATCACTTCCCTGGCTGTCTTTGTAATTGCATGGCCAACTATCTGTTGTCCAAAACATCAGATTACGGATCTATTTTGCCCTTCTTATCAGTTCTGACTGCTTAGAGGCTCTGGGCTCTCAGGAGTAGTTCATTCCTAGCCTAACCGCAACCTGTCAAGGAGTGATGGCTGTGGATTTCTGCATGTATGACAGATATTCAGCTCAATAGTCTCTATTGTTACAACTAAACTGACATCCCCAACATGGGAATTGGTAGTTCTTTAATATCTCTCCTAGCTACTGACTGGATTCTTTACTTGTGATACAGTTCTTTCAGATTTGAGTCTTTTGAATCATACGACTCTAGAGCCGCAGTTCCTGACCGTGATCAGTACCGAACCAGCTATGACTACAATGAAGTTGGATTAGATCGGAATGATACTTTTGGAAGTCACTATGATGGTCCTGGTAACCGCAGAGATCAACCTGGTAACAGAGGAAACAACTATGGTTTTGTTAGAGGGAGGGTCCAGAATCGAGGTCGTCCGAACACTTTCAATCGTGACCACTTCATGCCCTCAAGTACAGAACGGCTGTCTACACACTGGAATGAAATGAATTACATGGGCGGGAGGAATATGGGAGGACCTGGACCCAACAGGCTTCCATCTCTCTTTTCTCAAGCACTTGTCCCTGAGTATAGGGATTATGGTGATTATGGAGACTATGGTGACTATGGAGAGTATGGCAACTATGGGGATTATGATTATGGCATGATGGGAATGCAAGGAATGGGAAGGATTCCTGGGAACATGCCCTATGGATTCAGCAGAACACGTGGCAGAGTAAGTTTAACATGCTAATACATGTTATGTATTAATGGGTACTCTCATAACTATTTTAATAATTATAAAAGATTAGTAACTAAGAAAGTTGTGATGGTCTTATCATTTTTACATTGTCAAATGCATAACAGCTTATTCTAAAATTTTAAAATCTTCTCTGCTGTAGAAGTATACTGCTGGTGTCAATAAATGGACCAAGAATGTTTTGTTCAACTTGTCCCTAGCCCAAGAGGAGAGCTTTTCGTGGTCGTCTGGGTGGGCGTTCAGATAATGAAGGCGGGTTATACAAGCGGAAACAACCCCAAAGTGGAGAGGAACCTGACAGCAAGCAGGCAAAGACAGAAAGTGAAAGAGATGACTCTGACAATGGTAATAACTTTAATTTTTCGTATCTAGATGAAAAATGGTTTAGAAAAGAGATCTTGCGCAGTTGTTAATCAGTGAGTGAGAAATAACAGTACTGTAGCTTTAACTGATATTTGTTGTTGAAGAATAGAAGCCATGCATTTACAGTGGTTTTATATCTTGTGTATTGACAGAAGATGGTGAAGACGACAAGTCAGCAGATGAAGGAGATAAAGGTGTAAGTATCTTTCCCAAATAAGAGAAAAAATATTGTAAATGGTTGTTTTCTGACATGTCTTTGAAGCTAAGACTATTATAAATATTGCTTGAGTAATTCTATTCATAGAACAAATATGATTAATATACAGTATGTTCATCATGGACCATATTCAGTTTCAAAAAGCATTACAATTATAACAGTGCAATTTTCCATTTTTATTTCTTTAAAGATTTTGTTCCTTAGCGATTTAATGCCCCCAGAATATACAGATAGCCCTCATTTAACCATTTGTTCAGCGATTGTTCAGAGTGATACTGGCATTGAATGAGGGGTGGCGGGGTTACAATTGATCCTCATTGTGATTGTTGCATTGTCCCTATGGTGATGTGATTGTAATTAATGCAGTTGGCAACTGGCTTGTAAAAATGTCACAGTGTTCCACAATCATGTCTTCACTATTTGTAAACTTCACCACCAGACTTTTGTAAACAAATTCAGTGAGGAATCCAGCAAGAGGTTGCAAATGGTGTTAATGTGACCACACTTGATTGGTGCATGATTCACCTAATGATGGCAGGTGGGACACCCAGAACTGCCATCATATGTTGGTGTGGTCACATGACATTGATCTTTACAATGTGTCACTTAGTAATGGAGTACCTGGCCCCAATTACTGTCAGTAAGCAAGGGCTACCTGTAATTCAATACAGACTAAAAAGAAAACATTTGCTCTTCATAGCACACAGGATAATTTCTTCATTCTTATTCTAGAATTCTAATTTCAAAGATTGTATGATAAAGCACATCCTCCAGATGTGTTGAGGCTACAACTCTTTATGTTCCAACCAACATGATTGTAATTATGCCTGCTGGGAATTGTAATTCTTGTGCATTCTGAGAATGCTAATAGTCATGTGCAAAATCATTCTGTCTCCAGAGGTGAAATGTCTTAAGAAGTTGTACCATGTTGCTCTCAGTCAGTGTGAGAATAGCTGGATCAACTGCTTGAGACAGCATCATTATCTACAGAACCTAAAATGATACAAAGTAAAGGCAGGATATAAATCCAATCATCAAGTAATTATCAGAAAAGTATTTGTCTCCCATCTTCTCATTAGGTCAGCAAAGGCTGGTCTAGCAGCCAAAAGCTAAATCATTGTAGGATACAGCAAGCATTATTGCCTCCTAAGAAAATTAATGTAATAGTGAAGATAATTTCCTGGTTACCTACCTTCGTCTGCATATAACCAACACTGTCAATATAGTTCATTTATCTGAAAAGATACTTTTTATCTCAGGCCACATTGTCACTTCCAATTATGAGACAATTGTGCTATATGTAACCTAAATGCAGATTGAGTTTATTATTTATTCTGCAAAGCATGCTGGAAAAATGCACATGTAAATCCTGAAATTAATTCCTTCTCCATTGTGGTGGAGAGAATCCAGGAATGGGTTGACTTCATCTCCTAGTCAGCTGATTGGACTGAGTTTGTCAGAGCTATGAAGACATGCCTCTGTTACCAACAGTCCCCAGCTTTTGACTCAGTCCCTCAGCTAGGACAGACGTGTCAAAAATTGATCTACCAGTTTGAGTAGGAAAATTCCTGGATTCTTCGCAGCAGAGAGAAATTGAAGACAAAATCTATCAACTGGCTGGCTCCCGGTCGGACCAGTAGAGCCACCAGGCATTTTCCAATGGTAGGAATTTTGACTCGAGCTGCTGAAGGCTGGCTAGTCACCAGACTTCCAAGGAAATTGTGATCGCGGGGTAGCGTGAACGAGCTTGGCTCCATGCTGCTAACCCCAGGGCTTGATGATTTGACAGAAACTTTTGCGCTTCTTAGCTTAATGAGGTGACCCAATGGAACACGGATTGTGGGGTTGCGTGAATGAGCCTCGCTCCATGCTGCTAACCCCAGGGGCTTAGAGAAATTTTTGGAGCTTTTGCGCTCCAGTTTAAAGAGTCCCAAGCAGCCTGGCATGAATATCCTCTGCAGGCAAGAAGCCACCAAAATCACCAGAGCCTTTTCTTTAAAAAAGGCATCAATGGGTTTACAGGCTCCCGAACAATGGATAGACCACACCAGCCCCTTGAGAGCCTTCCCGTTCCCGCAAAGGATAATGGAATCCCTGCCTGTCCCACAGGCATGCTCCCTGACATTTGACCGCACCAGCAGTAGAGTTCCTAAGGGAACAAGTCTGCACTCAGGGCCGGCCTTTAAAATGGCAGAGATAGCACTGGTTGATGGAGATGAAATGGTGGCAGTGCGGAACCAACCTTGCCAGCTGCCACACAAGCCACCTTCTCTGCCAGGATCAGCAACGAAGGGCAAGATTACCAAGCCAAGAAAGAGACCTGATACCATGAGAAAGGTCTCCAAAGCAGAGGAAAAAAATACCTACACATGGCAAAAGGCCATAGAATGGTAATTTACCATAGGCCAGAGGGAAGTTGACAGGCAGCATCAGGAAACTCACCCTTGGGGTGAGCCTGAAATTGTCACTGATTGTCACATCTGATTGTCGGAACCTTTTTTATTATTTTTTAAAAACATTTTTTACTACCTATTCACCTGAACTGGTAGTAAAAAAAAACATTTTAAAAAAGTAAAAAAAAGGTTCTGATGATCGCACGCCACAACTGTGATTGTTGGAAGCTTTTTTCCTACTTTTATAATGCATTTCTTTTACTACCGGTTCGGGTGAATAGATAGTAAATAGTGCTAAAAAAGGTTGGCCACGCCCAGTCAGTCATATGACCCAACCACAAAGCCCCGCCCACAGAACTGGTAGCTAAAGAATTTGTATTTCACCACTGCTCGGTGGGTAACAGCCCTTTCTACCAGGAGCACGACCACAACAGTGGCATGGGCGACACAGGCCTCTATATAGAATTTCTGTCTTGCAGCAACATGGTCCTCTCCATTCCCTTTCGTCAGACATTACAAGCTGGACAACTTCGCTTTGGCTGAAGTAACCTTTGGCAGGCGAGTCCTCCAGAGGATCCAAACTAATAAGGGAACTTCAGACCAGACTGCAGCCTATCCGTAGAACAAGCCAGCTTTGGTATGTCCCATTCCTGGATTCTTTCTTCACCACGATGGAGAAGGGGCGTTGGTCTTATCTGATATGCTCCTTCTCTTTGTTTGGAGAGAGAATCCAGCCCCATCCTGGGGACTGTCTGGTCCCAAGTCCAGAGGTGGGCAGGAGGCCTGTCAATCTGTCACTACACCTTCACCGAAACCTGGGGACGATTGGTAATGAGATATGTTCTCACAGCTCTTGCAGACTCAGTTCAATCAGCTAGGCGACAAAGTCAACCTATTCCTGAATTCTCTTTCCACACAACAAGAAGGAGCATATCAGGTAAGACCAATGTCCCTTCCATTAATTTTGAATTACCTGCTGCCCAGAAAGTCTAATTGTGATTCCCATAATTTTTAAATATGGGCTGCTTATCTTGTTTCTGAATTTGTACAATTCTTGCTGGAATTAATACATCTACAAATAGAAGAGCCTATAGTTCAAAGAACTATGCAGGATTTAATCTTTAGTTGAAATAAATGAATATGTTGTTTATATTTGAATCAAATAAAAAATAAAATTAGTCAAATAAAATTAGTCTATTTATTTGTCAGCCTTCTTGTAGAAAGTTGTTTTCAAATTCTGCCTTCCAAATTGAATTTTCAGTTGTATTTCTGGTAAATATTTTTCAATCAATATAAAAAATCATTGTTAAATACTTTATATACATTCCTCTATAACTATAGAATTAATGTGTTATTTCTGCCTTTTCTTTTTTTAAAGGAGTACATAAGAGGCAATGAAGCTCTCAAAGAAAAAAGTAGGGTAAGATATATAGATGCAATTGAAAGATGTGTTTTTTTCACTTGGAAACATAAATTAACTTTAGACTAAACTACTATTTCTAGTTATCCATGCTTTCCTGCTTAGAATGCAGATTTTTTTAAAAAAATAACAGTGAATGAATATACAAGTTTTACAATTGTACAAGTATATATGCTCTCAATGTACATAGGATAATAAAATACATTCATCGAGAATAAAAATATACAACACTTAGTGATAGTCAAGATTACTAAAAAGCTATCAAATCTTACTAGGAAATAAAAACAATGTAAATTGAACTATACAAACAACATGGTTATAGTAATAAGTGAGAAGAGGTAGATACTAGTAAGGAAGAGAAGAATAATAGTAATACAGTCTTAGTAAATTATTTGACAGTGTTGCAGGAATTAGCTGTTAAGCAGAGTGATGGCATTTGGGGAAAAAATGTCCTTGTGTCTAGTTGTTGGTGTGTAGTGCCCTATAGCTTCGTTCTTAGGGTAGAAATTGAAACAATTTATGTCCAGGATGTGAGGAGTCTATCTAATCTAGAAGGTGAATATAGAAGGTTAATATTGTAATAATACACCAGATATCTATAAACTTTGAACATGTTTCTTGGAAGCTTCCTTCTTCATTTAGTTTTATATTTTTAGATTATTTTAATTAAAAAAAATCTAAGTGACAGCCATCAGCCTCGGGAACAATCCATATTTCCATTAATACTATATCTCTCACTTCCCCTATGAATCCCAGAGGCACTCTTAGAAAATAAAATGATACATGGCAGTGGCCAGATAATTACTACTAATGAGTGTTTTTAAAGTGACAACTTTGTCCATGGTAACATTTCCTTATCTTGTTCTCAAACTTCTACATGTGCCTACTGTTCCAAAATAGTTGGTGAGTTCTGCCCTAAATGCTTATAAGCAACACCTCGGAAGTACTGAAATCAGTAATTTATTTGTTGCTTGTTTAGCCAAAATGAAGCACCTTTTGAGTCAAATTCAGGTTCTACTGGCATCATAAATTAAAATATGTAATTTTCCTTGTCAATAAGGTTGAATGACTGAGTTGTAACTTGTCTTTCATTTAGAAGCTCAGGGTGGCAAAAAGAAGTCATGCTATTTGTTTTTCTGCATACAAATCCTGTGTGGTAGGTTGGACTAAAAGAGAACAACCTAGAAGTATTATTTGGCTGTATGCAAACTAGGTTTCCCTGCTTCTAGTCCAACACCTTAACTACTACATTATACTGCCAACTTTCATTACATGTTTACTTTGATTTCTTAGCCTAATGAACAGCCCTGCTGTCTCCTGGTGATCTCCCATCCAGGTATTAAAGAGGTCTGAAGTGGCTCATCTTTTCAGATTAGCCAAATTAGGTCAGCTTCATATGTGTGTTAAGACTTTACATATGTGTATGTACATCTTATGCCTATGATGTATAAATAAATGTTTTAAATTACATTAGACATGAAATTGTAGTAATTCTTTCTTAATAATATTCCTTATATGATGAGATTATCATCATATAAGGATCAAATATAATAAATAAATAAATAAATAAATATAGCTCAAAGAGGATATGTAGAATTAAAAAAAACACCATTCCAATACAAATGAATGTTGCCTCTTAAATATAACTTTCTGTAGCAACTGGCGATGGCGGGGATGATGATGATGAAGAGGCAAAACAAAGAAAAGAGAAACAGAGACAAAGGGATAGAATGCGTGACCGTGCAATGGACAGGTAATTAAAACAAAAATTAGTTTAAAGTAGGGATGCATAAGATTGTACTTACATAGCTACATATCAAAATCTAGTGGGGGGGGTGAAGAGAAAAGTTAAACCAATTTATAGATAAAGTTAAATATATAACTACATATCACTAATTATTTTCAAGTTATTTACCTATTTAATTATCATTTTAATGTATTATACTTTGTTGACAATTATTGAAACCTTTATGGTTTATATCCAAACTTTTTTGGGATATATGCAAACCAGCTTCTCTGGTATAAATATTTATTTCAATATTGTTACTATGTTCATATGATTAGGTATCACTAGTTTGAAACATTCTAAATTTCTGAGATTATAATTACAAGAAAATACACTGTACTGTTTAATATGTTTTCTGTGATTAACATATATTATAACATTGGTGCCTGTGACTAGAATGTTCCCGTGCTTGAGATTTTGTAGTGAGCTCTGCTTTTTGCAGCCTCCTGTATGAAGCAATGGGGCTCCTGCCAACCGTCTTCTGAGTCCCACAAAGGGAATATGTTGCTGGTTCATTTACATAGTTTTGAGTGTTTTGCTTGGCATTTATAGGGGTTATGACCATCCCTGCTTCTGTTAGAAAGCATCACAGTTGTGGAGGAGGCTTCCTACTTTGGAAGGGCAATTTTGATGTCTTTTTTACCCCATTGATGGTAATTGTGGAAGTTTATCTTTCTGTAAGGTCTTATAATATATGCCTCTTGTATTTGGAGACTATATTTCTACTACATTTGGATTCTTGAGTACCACAGATGTATCCAGAACAGCATGTATCCAGAACAACAACAGGACACACTTATTACATTTGTGTTCCAGTAGTACTAAGCTCAGCTATGGCTAGACCATGCAACAAACCCCCACCAAGCCTATTACAGGCAGTAATTTAGCAGGGGACTTTGACCCCATCAACTCAAGGCAGATCACTAGATAAGCAAAGGTGCTTTTTCAAAAGGCAAGTGGACTTTGCTTTTCCTTGAAGATGCTTTGCTACTCATCCAAAAAGCTTCTTCAGTTCTGGCTGAATGGTAG
Organism: Calamaria suluensis; assembly: GCA_032468135.1. Lineage (NCBI taxonomy): Eukaryota > Metazoa > Chordata > Lepidosauria > Squamata > Calamariidae > Calamaria > Calamaria suluensis. The sequence continues at coordinate 124,346 of JANHFP010001660.1, forward strand.
AGGATGGAAGGATTTATATTCCCTGCAGTCATCAGGTTGTTAGCACTCTTTCTGAGTGTTATTGAGACCCTCTGGAGGTTTATCTGTGCCTTTTGAGCCAGCTGAATAGTGCAAATGGGCTGGAACCTTTTTGGAACTGTCTATTGCTTCTTTCATTTGATTGGTGGTTGGGACTTGTCAGTTAGTAATTTTATTTATTTATTTATTATTCCAATTTATATACCGCCCCATCTCCGAAGACTCGAGGCGGTTGACAGCAAATTAAAACACATAATATACAATTTAAAA